>VNKC01001000.1:0-115275 GCA_008042775.1 Drosophila pectinifera
TTTTTATTTGGTTAATTAATCTGCATTTCAAATTTAGGAATTCTTAAAAATTAAATTTTTGCCAATTTTTGACAAGTTTAATGATTGACCCAAATATTCCCATACTTGCGGTCTTCTGAAGAGCATATTTTGGCCAAAAATGGAATGACAGCCAAATGCCATATATATTCCGAATCGCCGTTTTCAAGGCTGTTTTGGCCATGTTATGGTTTATCTTAACTTAGCTTTGTTTAAAAATTAGAACATAAAAATGACGATTAAAGGACCCAAAAATCCGCATACTTGCGGTCTTCTGGAGAGCATATTTTGGCCAAAAATGGAATGACAGGCAAAAGCCATATATATTCCGATTCGCCGTTAAGATCTTATTTAAATAAAATCATTAATAATAAAATAGCAAATAAAAAATTTTTGACCGATTTTTCAAAAAAATGTAAGGGGTTACATCATTAAAATTGGCAAAAATTGACTAAAAATTTATTTCTTTTATTTTCTAAACTCAATATGTAGATTAATTAACCAACTACAAATTACCACAGAAAAGCTTTCCGAATTGAAATTAAGGCGGTTTTGGCAAAGTTATGCATATTTTAAACTCTGACTTGTCCAAAAAATTAGGGTATTAAAATGTCGACTCAAAAATGCGAATATTTGATGTCTTTTGGGTTACATCATTAAATTAAACGGTAAAGTTTCTTGATGTTAATGCTTCTTTTGCTTAATGAACAAATTTCTTAAGAGGTAATAGGTATTTTTCTGTATCAAATTTCCGAATGCTTGGCTTTCTCTCACATTTATTAAAGCCACTTGGAATGTAGTTTCTTTCAATTAAATGTAGTTAAAGAAGCAAACACACATGCTGGCTGGCACGTTCACTTAATGACTTGGCCAAGAGCAGTTGGTAGCAGGACCACATATTGAACTAAACCAACAACAACAAAGCCAGTTTGGCGGAGAAAATCGGGAGACCTGCGGGTGGAAATAGGGAAATGCAGGGGCGAGGGCGGCAACTTGTTGGAAAGTGCAGTATAAATTCCGGCTGCAAATGTTGCCGAGTGCGGACGCCACTGACCTGACCCGTTTCACACGCCAAATTGCTTCGCTGCACACACAAGAGCAATGGCAGGGGGGCGGTTCGGAAAATGGTGAAAACTGCACAGTGAGGGGGGCAATTGGTGGGAAGGGAGTAGCTACGCCCATGGGTCAGTTGCCGCTTACGACGCGCTCACAAACTCATTTTTCAACATTAAAAGCACACGGATTTCATGGTGCATATCCTCTTTCACCTTTGCAGCCACTGTGACATTGTTTGGGAGCCAATACAGCTGGGCACAAATAAATAGTGAAGGAAAATATTTAATATTTAGCTTTCTCGATAAAGTTTGTATTTTTAAGAGTAAATTTTGTTTTATCAATGAAAATAAATCAACTATTCTTATAGTTCTTTTTTGTTAAAAACCAATCTGGCTAAAAAACACCTTAAAGGTGTTACTATTTCAGCCTTAACTGTATGTGCTCTTTGTAACTTCCGCATCTTTTTGGCAGCCAACTTCTCCATGGACAATTAAATATCGTCGCAATTATTATTTTTCGTTGTATTCCCATTGTGGGAGCACTCTCTGGAAATCCGCTCGCTCCTCGGCAGAAGTATTGTTAATGAAATTTACGTGATTTTTATGGAGTGCAAGCACCAGGGGCTGGCACACCTTTCCGTCTCTTATTCGCGCAAATGTCACGTGTGTCCTGTCACAGTAGCATCCGTGGATCGAATCCAACAACGGCAGGTGACAAGCCACTCACTCCTCACTGGAGAGTTAAATATTTGCTTCGAATTGAGTTTGCGACATTTGAGTCCAACAGAAGGGGGAGATGCAGAAAAATAATTATCATTTCATCAGCTGTACAACACTTGAATCGAAAATATTTTAATCTGGTAATTAAATAAAAAATTTAAAATATTAGAGGTATATAACACAGATATCCTGAATAATAGGTGCAAATACACTAAATAAAGGATTGAAAAATATATTGTAATTTACTTTACTCTTAAGAACCCTCTAAGTAAATAATTTTCACCAATTTAAAGTGGCTTCTATTTGTTTATTGCATGCTTAAATATTTATTTTACCTCTATGCAATATTCAGAGATTTTAAGTTCGACGAAGATGTATATTTTTAATTGGGTGTTAAGATTAACCAATATGAATTCTTGAAAGTAATAACTTTCGTCATTTTCTGTCATTCTCCGACCCCACCTTAATGCCATTTCTTTTCCATCACATCTTCGACTTCGGTTGATTCGAAAAGTAATACCTCTCCCTTCTTATGCTAATGAGAAAAATGCCTTTTCAAATTACGGCATATAAGAAAACAAAAGCTGGAGAAAACAAAAAGAGGATTGAATATACGCATTTAATTTAAGAGGGAGAGAGAGAAGCGGCGGACAGCAATAAACTTTTCGTGCCGCAATTCATTTACCGGCCAGTTTTTCCATATAGCCAAGATATATGAATGCTGCGCGGCTACTCAGACCGAGTCCTAGGGCCATGGCATTTTATGGAAATTAATCAGCGCAATTATGACTGGGCAGTAATGCAATTTACGAAATGAGAAACGATACAGTACAGTGGCAGAGAAATGTGCGCAGAAAGTGGTTCAAGGAGAGCCAATAAATCCGAAGGATACGCCATAGAGGTGCTGCCATTATATCTTAAATTTAAACGCACAATGCGTGAAGCCCTTCCACACAAAAATGGATAATCGATAGCCAACAACGCAGCTGGCCAAGAAGAAATATTAATTTTTGGTGGCCACTGTCTGCCTTTGAAAGGAGTCTTGGCATATCCTTTCGCCACCGCGTCCATTTAACGTAAATGACATCCCGCACACACATAAATTTTAATGAAATTGGCTTCCCTTTCTTTCTCATTTTCCCTCACTACGAAGAATACTCACAATAAAAATTGTAAAGGTAATTGCCTGATTATTGTAGAAACTTTTCCAATTTTAGTTTATTAAAATGATTTCTAAAAAAAATTGAATCATAAACTTATTACACTATTTGCCTTTAATCCTTTATAAAGGCTTCAGCATTAAAAAGGAAATCTAACAATTTTGTAGGGAATATATGAGAGATATATTACTTATTGCAAATCTAACTCAAAACAAACTCCAGAAACTGTTCTTTATGCTTTCAATTCAGAACATCGATTTATATCAAATGGTACCACAGTTGAGAGTGTTAATTTACATAAATACGTATACGTATTTTTTGTACTGTACATCCTGTACGGTTGGTCGAACGTAAAGGCATTTATTATGTCCTTTCAGCAGTTCGGACCACGTCAAAAGCCCCGCCAAAGAGTTTATCAACAAGCAGCGTAACGCAGTGAGTTTCCTTCCTCTGTTCGTCCTTTTTCGTCCCTTTTTCCCCATATTCCCCCCGTGTGGAGACTCCCGCCATACTTTTACCGTTCCTATCCGTTGCCCATTGATATAACGATTTCAGTTGCAGTTTCGCCTAGCGGAGCTTCGGGTGCAGCTGCTGTTGTCACTGCCGTCCGTTCACTCCTGGGGGCTTTACTGTACGGGATGCGCTTAAGGCTAACGCAGACATATGCGTCGGTTCCAGGAACCGGGGTCCTGGCTGCAGGACCCAGCCAGCACTTGCAGTCTTTCATTAAAATTTGTTCGCTGTTGGCTTTTATTAAATGAATATCCAGCAGCCGCCACCCCAAAAAACCGGGGGAAATCTCTCCCGCAAATGGAAAGCAATCAGAAAATGTTACCGTCCTCCGTATACATACATTTAAATTACGCGAAAGAGTTGAGCGGCGTGCACGTCCCATGGGTACATTGTGCTGAAAATTACTCAAAGTGAATGAGAGACGTGATCTCCAACGAGGGGCTGGTATTTTTCTTAAGGCTCTTATGCATTTCATTGAATATCTTAATTACTTACAATATTGACAGACATTTAAGGCTTCTTTTCGGAATCCCTTCGCCACTTTAGCACTTCAATGTACTTCAGCTCTTGGCTTTCCATCGAGTGAGTGCATATTTTACTCACATTATTCAGGCCTTTTTAAATACAAAATTAAGTGAAGTACTAATAACTTAAAACACACTCATAATATACAGATATTGATAGATATATAAGGTAAATATAAACCGCATTAATTTCCTTGAAATTTCCGCACAAATTGCATAATGCACCTGAAGTAAGACTCAGATTAATTTCTTACAGCTGCAATGCAGCTCTCAGACACTGAGTCCATATTGAGCCACCACTTAATACATACTAATGGACTAATCCTCATGGCCGAACCATCAAATCCGATAAACTCTCTAGTCACCGACACCAGAGATACTAATTTAGGACCCCTAAGGCCAGGGCAAACATTAAATTAATTGAGTGGATGTGTGGGATGTTTGACCCAGAAAGTCCAGGATCCAAAGATACAAATTAATTTCAGAAATGGCGGTTAACCGCCTGACATGCTGATCTCCGTCCGTTCGGGCCGAAGAAATCTCGGCCAGAGTTTTGGATTTGGGTGGCTCCGATTCCGAGTCCGTTCCCTAATGCAATTAAAACGAGCTTAACCCGCCTCCTCTGGCTGAATTAGATGGACGGGATGGGGACATGGAACGTGCCCGGCGACAGTTTATGCAAATTCCCGGGACGGCGGCGAGTAATCAACATTTTTGGCGCCCACTCAAGAGCTCAAGGCTGCTTTCAGGCCAAAGTATTTGCATATGGCCGAAAGGATGCGTTATATATCTCCTCAATCGTGCTCCGGGCGGCATCCGCTGGCATTCCCACATTCATTAAGTAATTTGTAGCCACAGAATTTAATATGTTTCTAAAGTGATCCTTCCTATTTATTTAATGCTTGCCAACCAGCGACCGTTGTCCCTTTTCTTTCTTCTTTATTTCTTTCTGCCGTTGGTCCTGTGCCAACCCTTTTGACCTTTGATTGACTGACAAGTTGGCCTTAACGACTAACCGCAGGGCGTTGGAGGGAGCGGGGGCGTGTCGACGAGTGGGGAGAATCAAATTGAGCCCGATTAGGATTTAAATTGCTCAAGTTTTGCAGGGGTTCATTTTGTGAGCTTCGTTTCTTTCTTGCCCTTTTTTTGGATCCCCTTGAAGTATTTCCGTGGTGTGCACGCGTGGGTCTAGTTAAACATATCCTTATGTGTATCGTAATACATATGTGCACTAAGAGAAAATGTACTACAATTCAGAAATCAGTAGGCTTGAATAGGCTCTAAAAATTACTAAAAATTTCAAAGAGAAATTGCATTTACACTTGTATTGAGCATATAAGAGTACTAGGTTTTAAAATATAAATATTAATTTCCTTTGTTTCCCTTAAGCTAATATTATATTTTTAAATAAAATTAAACATTCTTCAAACAGCGTAGCCCCAAAGCATAACTCAGTTTTTATTGTGTATACATTCCTTTAAACAATTCTTGAAATCTATTCGCAGCCATCTGGCCCGGGGCTGTCAGCTCTCTTGCTCTCACTTTTTCCATTTGCATGTGTTGATTTTCGCTTTTGGGCTAAAACATGTTAAGCTCATTCCATTTTCCCCTTGTTATTTTCATTTTTCTGGATTTTTGTTCAAGATTTTCCGGTGTGTCGGGGGATTCCGCCCACTCCTTCCGCCGCTGCCAGTTGCCTGTTGTCTTGGCGCGTTTCATTTCATTTGCGAGCGACAAATTGTGCGTGTTGACTGTAGGAAATGAATGTCATCCCTGTGACATGTTGGCAAAATATTGAAATATGTGGGCAACAAAGGACAAAGCCGGAATCTGGGCGCGGGGGTCGAACATATGTGGATATGCCGATGTCATGTGCTTATCTAGTGCGCATATTTACTGCAGGCTTTCGGGCACAAATCGCATTTGAAAATGGTTTGATTTCGTTCCCCTTTGAAGCGAGATGTATGATTTGAAATTAATGAAATAATATCTGAGGAAAAACATTGCAAATGCGTTTCACGTGTCGCGCTTTTCCCTCTTCCATCGATGGCTTGTTAAATTCCATTCAAAGTTGCCTTGTGCCTGGGCAAGAGCAATTTCATAAACTGCAGCACTTAACTAAAAAATGCCGGACGTATTGGCCGCCTTCGCTGCCTTGTGCCTCGGCTGCTCTGGCCGCCAGCAAAAAGCCAGAAATGTTCGCATTTAACAACCTGCTATAAAAGAAAGCACACACACGAGGCGGGGATCCGGAAGCCAGAAGCGGAAACTGAAATCGAACCGTTCAGCCGGCTCATCACACCGCTTGCCAAGCGCACAATCAATACAATGAGCCGGGAAAAATTTTAAGGAATTTATTTTAAAAAGAAAATCAGTGTTCCCAAAAATCTTTTATTATATAAAGCCAGGAAGAAATAAAGGTGTATTTAATATTTATTTATTTTAAAATGGATTTTTATTCAGCATAAATATAAGTGTAAAGTTATGCTCTCTTTGAGTCTCAGATTCTCGTGTTTATCTTTTGATTATATTTGCATTAAAGTAATATATTTATAATTTACTTTAAATGTCACAAATTCCACGAATCTTGTCAGAATATTCCGGGGAACTGTCAAAATTTTCCCCAAGTGTTCCCCCTAAAGGCCGTAGCTAGAAATTTTTACTGCAAATGAGCAGAGGCAACAAACCCACGCAGGGCGAGGAAATCTGAAACGAAATGGAAAGTTCAATAGTGTGAGGGCCGAGCAACAAGCGAAACTTATTAGATGAGATAAACGAGCCGCTCTGTCAGTGCGAAATTCATAAATTTGGCTGCCCCAAAAACAAAACCCATAAATACCAGCGAGGGGGAGTGGGAAAAGCAAACAAAAACGAAAGCTTGACAATGAAATCGGACGAAGGAAAGTGGGCCAGAACAGGGGGGGAGGGAGCCAAGGAGAAAGGGGAAAGGGGAAAGGGTTGGCCAATAAATCGACAGCTGCAAGGAGACGGCTAAACAAATTGTTTAGCTAAAAATAGTCCGCACAAATTGTGGCTTATAAATTGTGCTCAAAGTGAATGTTTGCATATACGTATACATTTCCCTTCTGGCCCATACCACTTGGCGTATGCGCAATTTGTTTTGGCGCCTTAAACAATTGTTGGAACGTGCCAAGAGCCGGCGAAAGGCAAAGACAAATGTTCAACAGGGAGCAATAATATTGGAAATTTGATGCTCCACTGGAAAATGTAAAGAAGCGCCAGAGGAGAACAAGAAGGCAAAAAACAGTCAGGAGACCCGACTATGAGATGCCTTGTACTTGATGCTTTGACTAGCTTTAAGGCACTTCTTAAATAATATTTATTAATTTCACTAGGATATTAAATAAATTGAATGGACAAATTGCAAAGATTTATTAAGATGATTTGGCTTAGGCAAAGTTCAACTTTACAAATATATATCTTCCACAAATAAATATGCCCCTGGAATACCCAGTCTTTTGCCATTCCCCATTGTACATATTTGACCTTGTGGCGAGGCGAAGATTTCATTCCTGCCTTTGCCTTTGAGTAAAAAAGGATATTGTAGGTTGGAGGTCCAAAAGCAAAAGCCAAATCCATTTACGGACTCCCCATTTCCTGGCGAAATGCGACTGAAATCGGTGGATAAATATATTTGTACACTTCGTTTTCCCGGGGCAAAAGTGTTTCGGCTCTGCTGTGTGTTTTGTGTGTTTATATGGATACTGCCGGTGATATTTACCGATAGCGATGGATGGCGTAGCTTCAGACAAAGGCCACACACTCGGTCCAAATGCGGATATAATATGTACGCCAGCGGCTTTGAGCTTGTCTGACTCAACATTGACATAGACATAATATTGGTTTCACTCGCTACAATGCAATATGTAATATACAAATAAGCAAATAGAAATGCTCGGAATGTACCTGGAACTCTAAGGACCATTGTAATACTAAGATAACAACTGATTACTGTCTGCAAGGAACAAATATTTGCATTGCCCTTGTGCGTGTTAAAGGATTGAGTATTAATAAAATCAATCAAAATATGAACAGACTCCTAAAGGTACATTTTGAGAAAGGAATAATATTCATGGAGCATTGGAGCATTATAAAGCTAAAAAAGAATAATATATTTAAGACTCCTTACCCATTCCAAAAGATTAAAGTTTCAGGGCCACCCAAAGTTAATACAAAGACTTTTTCGTTTTTGTTTTTCATATAACGTTACAGATTCTTTATTTATTTTTTATTCTTTCGTCTTGTTGGTTTTCCACTTTTCTTTTTGTGTGTTTTCTTGATTTTATAATAATTTCTCGTTTAATATAATTGCAGTTGTTGTTGTCTATGAGTGTAGGTGTATATATGTCAGTGTGTGTGAATGTGTGTCCGTGTGACTGTTTCGTGTATAGGTTTCCTTAACTAGATATTTTCCCCATTTTCCTCAAGTGGAGCGTGATTAGCTTACAAGTTTCCACGCCACTCGCTCGCTTAATTAATTTACCATTTTATCATTTTCGATACTGACAAGAGAACCGAATACTGCACAATTGATTTGTTAGGTTTACTTGCAGTAGGCTGTCGCTTTACTTTAATTACTCGTAATTTATTCATAATTTCATATTCTTTAATACTAGTTTCCGTTTCGCCATTTCTGTTGCTGCATATTCAAGTGATTTTACATAATAATGTACTTATATGCAAATGTATCTAAAACTGCATTCAAATCGGATTTTTGCTTTTGGTTTCGTGTTAGTGTGTGTGTCGGCTTCCCATTTTATGTGACTTAATGGGATCTACTCTTCATAGGGGGATTCGGGGTCGTTTTCCGCTTGTTTTTGGGTGTGGTAAAAAATGCATACATTATAAATACATAGTTATCAAATAGTATGATTCTTGCATCGCAGTAATGGGTCGGTCTCTCTGTCTCTCTGTCGGTCTGTCGCCGTGTATGTTGTGTGTGTTGCGCTGGTGTAAATGTATTTCGCATCATATATGTATATGTGTGTATTTGTGTGTCAGTGCATTATTCCATATGCAGTATATGCTTCTAACTTACATTACAAAATATATAACAAATATGTGTAAATGAGTATATAATATACTTGCCATTCTACTAATTTCGTTTTATCGTTTTTGCGGTCTATGCTGTCTGTTTTTCTGTTTTTCGGTTTTTCTGCAGTTCTATTTGTTATAAATATAAAATATCGCTTCTTTTTTGTTGCTGTATATCTGAATGTCCTTAAAATGTGTGTGTTTGTCTGTGAGATTTGTTTCTTGATTCGTTTTCCGTTGGCTGTTCGGTTCGACCTATACATATATAAATGCAAAATTTATTCATAGTCAGATGCATCAGAAAGAAAGCCAAATGTCCAAATGAAAAGTTCAGAATGCTCTGCGAAGGCGAAAGCCATAAATAAACAGTTCGTTGAATTCACTTTCCGATTCTAGTCTCTCCGGAAACTAAACCATAATTTTGGCAGTGTTCTGTGTGTCTCTGGAGCTGTGGATTTACTCTACCGTAACGCACTGTAGCACAATTTGCAGTGGAAGGCAAATCAAAGTTGCGTTCGTTTGGAGTGGCTTGGCTTAGGTTACTTTTGCTGCAGATCCGAGTTAATGTTAATTTTAACAATTAATGTGCTTTTAAAATTTCTAAGAATTTTCTCAAACAAGTACAGCGGATAAGTTTATTGGGTTTATCGCTTTAAATATTTATTTCGCTGTATGGTTTAACAATTACGTTAAAATCTTTGCACTTTTCAATAGTCAACTTTTGTTGCAGTTTTGTTAGATTTCTCCCGCTTTTTTGTTTATGTATATGCATGTAGGTGTTACTTAAGTACTTTAATTTAACGTTTCCTTTCTTTCTTCTCCTTTTTCGCTTGTGGTAGTAGGAATAATTCGAATACCGAAACGCATGTATATGGCTGTGTGTGTGAGTACCTGCCTAGGGGAGAATTTGTGAAATTAAGGAACTGAAACAGAATTTTCAATAGGATGGTGTTCGTGGGCACTCTGCCTGGAAAACTCTATGATTTAGATAGACTTCATATATATATCTATTTTGCTTTTGTTTATTATGTACTTACGGTTCTCTACAATCTGTGGTAAACTGTGTTTATGATTTATGTTTACTGGCTGAGAGCTCAACAAACGAGTGAAATTAAAATGGAAACGTGGAATCAACAAATAAAATCAACTTTATTGTTTGTGTGTAATGCAACAACAAATGCGCATTTGTTATTATTGTTTTTTAATAACAGCGGCCCGTCCTAAGGCTCAAAACTACCGTCAAAAAGTGGAGAAGATAAAACCAATTGATTTGCGAAAAAAGGCTGCTTTGTCGTGTGGAAATGTGGTTTTAAATGCAGTTAGATGTGGGTTTATGTATATGGAGGATTTTATCTTTATTTGAATGCGGTTTTGTTAGTTCTTCCACTCTAGTTCGAATGACTTAATAGAATTTTGGGTTTCACATGGCTTAATATTGTTGTGTTTCTCTGTATGTATACGTGCTAAAACTAATAATATATACAATGTAAAATACTATTAAATTTTCCATCATTAATATATATACCATTTTGTTTTGTTTCTTCATGCATTCCTTTTAATTATATCAATTGCGCTAAGTTCATCTAAAGGTAATTTTCTTTTTCTTTGCTTTTACGCTTACTCTTTACTTTAATGTGCCAGCATTTCATCGGCTAGACTTGTCTGTCTGGAGATTTAGCTTAAGATTTCTGCATTTAGAATATCGATTTAGGAGTATTTTCTCGGTTCAGATTCTGTCTGGCATCTGGAAAGGGGACGTCGATTGTGATCGATTTGAAATTGAAGGATGCACAATGCGACAACTTGCGAATGCCGTTCGATTTGCAGTTAAAAAGTTCGTAATGTTTATAAGTATATATATATAATTATATATGTTTCGTGTTTTAATGTATGTATATACTTGTTATGATGGAACGAAAACAGTCTTTGGGTATTCCTTTATATAAGTTTTAATTCTTTTAATTGTAATCCTTAAAAAGTAATGCGAAATAAGAATGATAAACTTAAGGTACACATAAATTAAGGGCGTTGAGAACTTGTCCTGTACTTAACCGCTAAATGACTCTCACGAATGACGCCAACGTATAAACAGAAGACTCCTAAAAATAATAATTACAACTTAAAATAATATGCACAACAAATCTGTCTGAGAATTAAAGTTATAAATTCATAAGCGCTCCTAAACTAAACTTTGGTATGCTCTCTCCTACGCCCTACAATTCTCATATTCTCATATTCTCATATTCTCATATCCTTTCTTTAATTTTTCCTTAACTTGCCCCGCAAAAAATGCTGGAAAAAGTGCAACCGCAAGACTCGGTTCGCGTTGCCCTAATAACTTAATCTCATTATCGTAATGGTTTAAATTTAAATGCTGGTGAAATATTTTTACAAATGTCATTTACGTGTCATAATATGTGTTTGATTTTCCTTCATCTCCATATCCATTTCCACTTCCATTTCCATTTCCATTTCCCACTCCCCTTCTAGTTTTATATTTCTTAGTTTCCATTTACGTAGAGAGTTCTGCCAACTTTTCAGCATTACGATGCTTCTTTGGTTGCGCTTTCTTTGTGTGTGAGTTATCCTCGTGTGTGGGGATTTCATTTCGATTTAAATGCAACTTTGTATCTACTAACAGTTTTAGTTTGTTCATCTAGGTATCCGCTTCGGATCTGGGTTCGGTCTCCACTCTGCACTCACTCAACTCCACTCTTGGCTCTCCCCGCTTACAATTCTAGCTCGGTATTGTGGGGATTGGGCGCCTCGGGCCCGTACATGTTGGCCAGCTTATCGAAGCGTGGGCCCCAGGCACCGAGGTAGTCGTATTCCTGCTGCTCGTCATCGGTGCCTGCAATAAATAAGGAAACACACACAAAAATCCATATTAAATTTTGACTCTAAACTCGTAGAGAGAAAATTGCATGCCCATACATTGATGGAAACAAGTCTTTCTCAGTGTATGGATAGCATGGAAATACCACAAATGGTTTCATATTTTCTCCTAAATTTACACCCAATATTCAGCTGTATCTGAGACACGTTGGCCTGAAAATGTCAGAAAAGATGATAAGTCAGCAGCAAGTCGATTGTTCTAAAACTGATTGGCACGCTATGAGTGCTGTTCTAGTTGTTGGTAGCCTACTTTGTGGGGCTTCTCTGGCTTCGGTTCTAGATTCGTGGCTAAAATGCAGCATATTGGGTGCAAATGCTAAGCTTATACTGGCTATATCCTTGACTTACCCGAGGCCAACGAGCTGAGCGATCCGGCTGTGCTGCCGCCGCCCTCGTACGCATAATTCCTCAGATCGTCGAACGGAGGCGCATTCGGATCGCCATCAGCGCGCTTTTTATGCTCCTCTATGAACATGCCCACATTGGGCTCCTGACCGGGCATTAGAGTCATAACGGGGTCTGAAAGTGGCATAAGTAAAATGGTAAAATTAATGGATAATTAATGGTATTATTAAGGTATTTCCTAATGCAAAAATGACCCTAAATATAAAGTAATCTGGAAACAACATGTGTTGTTATATTAAAAACCCTGTCAAATTAAAGCAAAGTATTAAAGTAGTTGAAAGTGTTCACATATATAATTTATAATAGTTTAATGGTATTACTAATTAATTTCATAATGCAAAAAGGATCCTAAATATAAAGTAATAAGTAAAGCAAAGTATTAAGGTAGTAGAAAGTGTTCAGATACATTTTATAATAGTTTAATGGTATTATTAATGCATTTCCTAATGCAAAAAGGATCCTTAATATGAAGTAACCTAGAAACAACATGTGTTGTTATATTAAGAACCCTGTCAAATTAAAGCAAACTATTAAAGTAGTTGAAAGTGTTCAGATATATGTTTTAATAGTTTAATGGTATTATTAATTAATTTCCTAATACAAAAAGAGTCCTAAGTATGAAGTAACCTAGAAACAACATGTGTTGTTATATTAAGAACCCTGTCAAATTAAAGCCAAGTATTAAAGTAGTAGAAAGGGTTCAGATACATTTTATAATAGTTTAATGGTATTATGAATTAATTTCCTAAAGCAAAAAGGATCCTAAATATGAAATAACCTAGAAACAACATGTGTTGTTATATTAAGAACCCTGTCAAATTAAAGCAAAGTATTAAAGTAAGTTTCACAATTATTTCTGGTTAGGAAATAAATATTTCTTAAGCTGATGAAGTTTTTCCTTTTGTTCTTATGCTTTAATATTAAGAATTGCAACTCGTCTTAATCTGCATGCATCTGAGACGTTTCATCTCTGAAATGCCATGAGCTCAAGTGTACTTTATTTGCAAGCTACAAATGCTGATATTTCAAAGGGAATACTTACACATAATTGGCATTTTCATGGGCGCCAGCTCGGGTGGCATTGGCCCCCCAATCGGAATCTGCAGCGGTGTGATATCAAAGGCGGTCATATCGTCCTCGCCGCCGCCCTCGTCGTCATAGTTGATGATGTTCTCGCGCACATCGTCGTCGGGACCCGGATATTTGATATGCGCCTCACGGCGGCGATTGTACACGACGAAGACCAAGACGAGTACTGGGAATGGTTGAAATGAAGCAATATTAAAATACGGTTCCGCTAAAATATTTCCATCCCGGAAAATGCAACAACAACTCGATGGATTTGCAAAACTACACTTAATTTAACATGCAGAGCAATTTCAGCTATACTTCTCTCTTCATCGCTGGAAAGTCCGAAAATATTTCCTTGCTATCAGCTTGCAAAAAATGCTTAATTAAATTGTACAACCAAAGAGGAAAACAGCACAACGGCAGAAAAGGCTGAGAGCCATATTGAAAAAAGCATGGCCAGAAATGGAAAAGAGGAGGGAAAACAAACGAAAAAACAGATATTGCAAACATTGTCCCAGTTTTCTGGTCAACGGAAAATAGCAAATCAAGTTGCAGACGCTGTCTCCCTGTAGCATTTCTAATTTGGCCATCGCGCTTTTCAGCATTCAGCATATTGCGAAAAGTAGACAGCATCTGTTGCATAGCCAAGCAAACGCTTCGAGGAAACCAAAAAGTTTTTGGGGATTCCAAGTCGTGGAAATTGCCACCGCAACTTGGAGTTGACGTTAAGTAATTTGCTGTGGCTTCTTCGTTTGTGGAAAGTTTTCCTGCCAGCTGGCCGGCGTGTAATTGCAATTATTGTGTTAGTCAAATACGCATTCGGAGTACGAAAGGGAAGTTTAATTTGTACTCGGAAATTTTTCATGGGCCGGCTATCGCTGCCTTATTGATATGCAAAAAATTTCCTGCTGACCATTCAATAAACTTTAATTTATGGAACGACTTTTGTTGTGTCATGTAATTTGCGGAAATTACTTTTGACATGTTTGCTTGCCGGGATCCGTCGTTTCCGGTCACTGCAGATGGCTGATTGTAAGACTTAATTAATTTTATTTCCGTGCGATGCCATCAATATTTAAGGGCCATGTACATTTTTGATTAAACTTTTAATTGGCATAAGAAAATGGAAAATTAAAGGTATAAAATGGGAAATGATTGAAATTTTAGTTGGCTACGAAAATATTATTAATTTTAGCTTTAAATATAAATTAATTTCAGACAATTATGCGGATATAATTGATAAATAAATCGGTAAATAAGAAAGACTTGGCAACTAATTATTGAGAAATGATAAAGGATTACTTATTTATTTTACCATTATTTGTTTAGCACTGAAACTGCTCAATGTTGATTAAATTTATTTTCTAATACTAAATATCGTTTAGAAGCAGATGATTTTACAAAGCAATATTAATTCCATGCAACACAGCCTTACAGCTTAATTATCTTAGCCAGGGGTTAAACAACTACTCAAACCTTAAGCTCGAGAGCTACGCCTTTAGTTTCGCACACACCAGCACCTTGGGTGTGTGTATTTGCGGTATACTTACATATCAGAGTGCCCAGGCAGAGCGCCAGGGCGACAATAAAATCACGCGAAGGCGTCAATACCCCGGAGGCCAATAACTCCAGTTCGCAGTGCATGCCGGTGAAGCCCATGGGGCAGTGGCACTCGTACTTCTTGGGCGGATGATGATCGCGACAGCGGCCCCCGTTGCGACACGGGAACTGGTGGCACTCGTTGTCGTTCACACAGGTGCTGCCGGAGCTTCTGTAGCCCGACGGACAGCTGCACAGACGTATACGTAATGCCCCGAAAAGTTACGATACGTATACGAGTGGTTGTGAGGGTTGTTCGAGTGAGTGGATGTATGAGGGTTCGTGTGTGTGTGTGTGTGTGTGTCGGGTGTGTCGGAGTGTTGAAAAAATAAAAGAAATTATTTTAAATTTGTTTCCATCATGCAAGTGTGTGGGGGTGTATGTGGATGTGAGTTGCTCTTGTAAAGTTTGTTACACTGAGAAAATACCATTTTAAAATCAAGTCCACAAGTATAAAGCTTACATTTTTTGTCTCGATAAGAATATTAATTTCACGAAAAATAAGTATCCTTACTTTAAATATTTTATGACATTTTCAGACAGATTTATTAACTTGCAGTGTTTTTTTACTTGTTAGAATTCATATAGGTTTGATCCTATGAGAGTCAGTTTTAATACTTAAGTACTAAACCTTCAATGCTTATTTAAAAGGTCAATTTAAAATTTAGAAGAAATAAATAAATGCTTACAACTTTAAATTCGCGCATGTCTATAAGGTTTTTCTTTTTTAATGACTATTGTTCTTGATTGAAGATATAGTTCTCAGTGTTCTCTGGCTTCGCTTTGTTCGTTTGAATAGTTGTGAGAATGGAATTTTTCCAATCCTCTCATCTCCTCATAGTGTGAAAAACTGTCGGAAAGTCGTTTTAAACGTTCGTTGCAACCTCATAATTTTTTCATTTTTTCCTGGTAGTTATTATTTTACGCTTTGTGACTTTTTAGTTCCGGTTCCGGTCGTGTGACAAACTTTTTGCATTTGCATTGCGCAAACATTCTACGTCCCTTCATGGAGTTCCCTTCCCCAGCACGCATCTTAAGTGCTGTTTTGTAAAATTTTTGTTATATTTTTTTGTACTTTTATGATTATAATGCAACTATTTGTTTGTTCTCGGTCGGAATTGAATAAAGTTTTTAGTTCTGCTGCATTCTTGGGCTAAGTTGATTTTCATTTTATTTTGTCGCACTTTTTACGACTATTTTTTCCCCTCGTCCTTAAGTTTGTTTTGATTAGTTTTTGGTAACGCACACACTCTCGTCCCTGAGTTCAGGAATAAAAAGTTGGCATTGTCTGTTGACTTTGCAAATTGAGGTGTGAAATAGCTGTGAGACTTGTCTGATTCAAGACCTCTGCAATTGAGATGAATGGCTGCTCAGTATTATCTTAAATTTAATTTAAGAAATATTCGGTAGCGAATGCAAACCAAGGGGTGTATTCAGTCTTGGCCCCTATAGAAAAAGCGGAATACTTTTCAAATGCAGACTTGAGACACTTTTGATATATTGACGGTTATTGGCAAATGCCCTGGCTTGACCATTGAATCCTCGCAGCAGGGATGCGCAAAAGGAGTGCAAACAACTTGAAAAGGAGGAGGATAAAGTAAATACCTCAAAAGCAGCAAAAAACTTTCACACTAAATCAGAGCCAGTTGGATGGTTGAATCACAGGGACCCTTTGTGCTCTTGCCTCCGCCTTCGATTGCTCCCAAGTGCGTTGTTAAATCCCATCAGAGTGAGTGAGGTACTTGATAATTTTAGCTGAAATTCTCCACTTCTTTTTCCGTTTCCCTATGAAGTTTGCTATATTTCACGTCATTAAGTTGGGCTCGGGCACGAAACAACTTCTGAACGCCCCAGGAACCTCCGTATTTACTTTTAAATGTTAAGCGAAGGTGGCATACGGATGGAGTCAGGGTCTAAGCCAGAAACTGGCATTTTTCTGGCTGTTTACACACATTCGCCGCATTTAACGTGAGCAGTTGGGGCAAAAAGGAAAGGAAATGCAGAAGCGTAGTAAATCCTCGCGAGGCCATGCCCAAAATGCAACTGGCAGCTTCTTAGTGCCACTTTCCAACCTGCTCCTTTGAGCTGTCTGAGCTTCCTGTCTGTATTTCCCTCTTTACGCTTTTTATTCGCTGGTTTGGGTGGATTTAGTGCATCGTGATTTCTCGAAATGCCAAAGCTAACAACTGCAATTGCTCTCCCTCGGTCTTGGACGGCTTGCCCTTGTCTCCTCACGGGCACCTTGTATCTTTGACTGCACATTTGTTAACTTACCTGAAGGGCATTTCAGGTCTTGTTCTTTGTCTTGGCTGAGTGCAACGTGAAATGTGGAGAGTTGATAAAAGAATGGCAAAAAAAAAACCAAATGGATCGCATGTATCACTGAGTCGGAGTCGGAGTCCGGAGAAAATCCCCGGTAAGAAGTCAAAGTTTCATTAGGGACACAAACTAATTAAATATTCCACTACGTATGGGTACATACCTTCGTTTAATTATTTTTTAAATATTTACACGCACACACAGATTGAATAATATCATAAACTTGTACATTGAGTGAGAGGCTGAACCGAAAAGTGCCAAAAACAAACATGGAATATGCATGGAAATGAAATCATAGTTGATGAATATGGAAATGCCTTTTTGAATGGAATATATGTCACAGGGCGTGTGTCAAATATATGTTTTCATTAAGGGAGAATTCAGTGAGCCGTGATTTAGATGCCGAATGATTGGATTTACAAATGATAGAGCGATATGATGAAATAAAACCAAAGTGCATAGTTGAGCCACTCAAAACGAAGGGTTGATGGGAAAAATGAAATGGAATTAGTTGAATGAATCGCACGAAAGTGATTGGATGATTGCAACCAGCTAATAACGTTGAAATAAAGTTACAACACAGACACTAAGGGCTAGGCATTCGCTAAGGCACTAATTGCTTAATTAAAACTATGAGTTATTGTTGCACTTTCGGGGGAATTTAGGTTCTTAGGGACTCTGGTTCGATGCTCACTCAGAATGATCAGGAGGCAGACCAAGATCGCCGCCAGGGCGCCCATGCTGAGCTTCAAGGTCTGACCCTCCTGCACCAGCTCACAATTCTCGCCCCAGAAACCGTCGGGACAAATGCAACGATATCGCAGGCGGGGCTCGAGGTTAATGCAAGTGGCACCGTTCATGCAGGGCATATCGAGGCACTCGTTGCGATCCATACAGCCCTTGGAATCGGGCGACATAATGCGTCCTTCGCCGCAACTATTTTGGTTTTATTTATATGATATATGATAAGGCACCATTAAATTAGGGTTAATTACTTGAGTAGTACGAGTAGTATTAGGAGCAAAATTGTAACAAAAAGTGGGCTAAACGAAAATGCAAATATCGAATGGATGTTCCAATTGTATGATTCATATGTTAACTGATTCGAGGCAGGTCCAAGTTATGTCAGAGAAGCCCAAGGCTTCGATTGGGGTGAGTAAAGTATCTTTAAGGTTTCTAACAAGGTCAACTAGTCATCTCAGAATGACTATCTAAAAAATGTGTATATGCTACAAAAATCACAAGTGCTTTTAAGTCACTTAAAAAGGTATATAAAACTATAAATTATATATAATTGCATTCTTTTAAATAGCTTTTAAAGTGATGTAGAACTCTAGTGATTTCTGGGGCACTCGCGAAAGACAGTTGCTTCCAAGAAGGTAAATATACTTTCGAAAATATTTTTAAAAATTTCAAGGCTTGGTACTTTGTCTTTATGTACTTAGTGCTTAATACAAATAATGAATTTATGCCAATTAAGCGGATTTAAACTCCTTGCAAAAGGAAACCATTCAGGCCTGATTTATTTTCCCTCAACTTTGGTAACTGGGAAAGGCTAAAAGAAAAATATGTGTGTGTTTAATCGTGGTAAGCATTGTAGTACCTGTGCCAAGCTTGTTACAATTTACTTTTCTGTGTGAAATGAAACAAAAGCGTGAATATGTACAAGGACCATTACAAGCCGGACCAATGCTTTTTCCTCCGGAAACTGGGGGCTCGAATCACGGCTCCCGGGGTCGACTTTAACCCGAAGTCAAAGCGAAATCGGAAACGTAAGCCTAAGCCGATTGATTTGTCACGCAACGTTTAGTGCCAATCACTAGCTGACTGTGTGACTGTGCGACTGTGTGCCGCATGTGTGTGAATGAAGTGAAGTGTGTGTGTGGGAGTGTGACTGCGATTCAGCGCAGGACCTCCTTTGACGGACAGGTTGGTCCAGCAGGCTTTTTGCCGCACTCTGTGCTCTTCCCGCTCCTATTTCCCACTTTTTTTTGGGCCTCTGCCCTTAATTGATTAAGCCTATCAAATGTTAGCCTTGCTTATCAAAAGCCGGTGATTTGTATCCTTGTTCCCTTTTATGTGGTATTGGTTTTACTTTGTGGATTTTTCGGATTTTACTGGGCTTTCTTATCGCCACACATGGCTTATGGTACATTTTTGGATAAACTCTTTTTTCCTTATTTTTGTTTGGGCTAGTAAATGTGAGTGGTCGAGTACAGTCCGAATAGTCAATTTATTTGAATGGTTTTAATTTTTCTCGTTTGGTAATTTTTCTTTTTGCTTGATGAGAAACGAAAAGCAATGGGTAAATGCCTAAAAATGTATTTGGGAGTGGTTTTGGGGCAGAGCGATGATGATGATGATGGGAAACTTACGTGCACTCGTAGACATTCCAGAGATCCACGCACTCGAAGGGATCGGGGCAGATCACATTCGAACAGGGCTTGTTCGAGGGACAGCCCTTCTCCAGGTTCCTGGCCATGGTGGCCTGACCCCACTGGGTGCCATTCATCGCCGGTGGCAAAGGCAGGTGTTTGCCCTCCAGGCTGTCGGGGAAAAAGTTATGTGAAATAATTAGTTAATGAAAAAATAAAGTAAAATAGAGAATATGCTGTTCTTTATTAAATTAAAAAATATCTAGTTAACTTTTCTATTTAAAATAAATAGCTAATAAACATTATTTAAGCTGTACTTACCGTATATCATCGAGACAGCTCTTCTGGTAATCGGCGTAGACCTCAAAGGTCCGCACTCCCGTGTACTCAGCCTTTCCGCCGGCATAGACGCCCTCCTGCTTGTCCACCAGCAGCCACTGATGGCCGACAAACTCGAAGGTTTCGTTATAGCGACGCCCCTCGCCTCCGTCCAACTCCAGGGTAGCAGCCGAGCCGTATCGGTTGACCCGCACCACATGCCACTGGCCATCGTTGACCACGATGGCGTTCAGCCAGAGATCCTTCTCCTCGGTGCGCAGAGAGTTCAGATTGTAGCGGAAGTGCAGATGGCCATCCTTGATCTCCAGGATGCCGTATTCCCTGTTGTGCTGATCACTAACCCGGAAGAGTTCGCCATACTCCTCCCTGGTACGGAATCTCAACTGGACTTGAGTGCTGAACCGATCCGGCTCGAAGCTCAGGGCATACTTCACATAGCTCTGGGCCTTGAAGGTGGTGGGAATGGTGGGGATATTGCAGGCAGGACCGGTCCAGCCTGGTCGGCAGTGGCAGCGGGCTTCGGAGAGGGACCCCACGCAGTTGCCATGCTCCCAGCAGCGAGCTGTGGTCTCGGTTTGGGCGCAGACCTCCTCGGTTTGCGGACATCCTGCCACACTGTTCCTGGAGAGTCCCGGATGGGCGAGGTCGTAGAGCTTGGAGTTGTGAACCAGATTCCTGATGCAGCCATCAAAGCCCTTGGCCGTCGGCATATAGTGCCAGAAGTAGAGACTCTGGTCGAACTGCTCGCGATAGAGACCGCCGACCTGCAGTGGCGCGTTCACATTCAGATACTCACTGAAGGGCGGGATTTGTCCCCTCGCCTGACAGGACATGTCATCGAATTCCGGCGGAGTGCCATCCTCCATTTCGGCGATCTCCGCGGACTTGCAGAAGTCCACCACCATGCGAATGTCTTCGGTGTCCCAGAACAGGTCGATCCTGTGCCACTCGCCGTCATCCAGAGTCTTCTTGGTCTTCACTCTCAGCTCCAGAGTTCCCGAGCCGAAGTCAATGAGGAGTCTCGGATAGCCACGTTCCAATTCCAAGGCAATAAAGTCGGATATCAGCATCTCATCCCGCTCCGGGGGCACTATTGGTCCGTTGTAGATGATCAAGCCGTCGGGTTTGCGGGTGATAAACTCCAGACTCAAGTGGGACTCATCGCACATCTCGAGTGGAGGATACCAGGCCCATCCGTTGCCGCGGAAACTGCGCGTTGTCTGCTGGCATCTGGGACCCGTGTAGCCCACAGGACACGAGCAATGGGGACCGAATCTGGTGTCTATGCAGCGTCCTCCATTGTGGCATGGTGTGGTCCTGCAGGACTCAGCCTTCGTGAAGTTACGAGCTCCGCAAGTACAGTCGGCAATGGTGTCCACTCGCACTCCCACCAAGGCAGTCTTATTGGCATTGACCATGTAGGGAAGGGGACTGATCTCCAGGGCATTGGTGCAGCTTCCCTCGCACATCTGGTTCTCGTACAGACACTCGTCGATGCCCACCATGGTGATGTTGATGCCCACATCCTTCTCGATCTCCTCGCGATGCATCAGGACAATGCCGTTGAGTCTCACAGGTTTGTAGTAGGGAGAGCCATGGGCGGAGAATCTCACATCAGTCAGCGGAGGATGCCTTCTCTTCAGCTGCACACTGAATATATCCACATTCTCCCGCTCGGTGTTGAGCAAGTCGGCTAGCTTGTCCCTGAAGCGATCCAGTTTCGAGCGACTCATGCTCTGAGTCCTGTAGTTCCAGACTCGAATGAAGTCCTCATCGGAGATTCCCGACAACCGCACCGATCCCGAGTTGATCACAGCTTCGTGGGGAATTTCCCTCACCGTAACTGTGACATTGGCCGGAATATCTGTCTGAGTGTGCTTGCGATCGTAGACCTTGAAGCGAAGATGGTAACGTCCCTCGCGAGTTCCTGCCCTCATGGTGACCATGCCGGAATCCTCATCCAATTTGAATCTAGGGTGCTCCATGGCCTCCCAGTAGAACTTCTTGTCCGGCAGATCCCAGTCGTCCAAGTCGTAGACATACACTCGACCGATGGGCGTGTCTGGCGACTGTCCTTGGTAGTTGTAAACGAAGATGTCCTTGGATCCGGGCTGCATTTTGTTGTCATTGACATCGCCAATGATCACGGTCAGTGTACTCGTGCCGGTCATCGCAGGGGATCCATGATCCTTGATCACAATGGGTATCATGTACTCCTTTTGCTGCTCGCGGTCGAAGGAGCGGAGGGACGAAATGACAGCCATGCCGTCACCATTGGCTCCCTCTGCGATTTGGAAGAAAATATTTATATAAATTTATAGCTAACTTGAACTTATATTTAAATTGGAAATTAAAAATAAATATACATATTTATAAAAAGAATTTTAAAAGAGACTAACTAACCTTGAAAAGAATATATTTAAATGAGCATATAAATAAGTTAATGTTTATAAATAATAATGGTAAAGAAAATACTCAAGGAACAAGAACATACATAGATTTGTGAAAACAAAAGTTCTTTCCATTATAATGAAAGCGAAAGTTTCTAAATAAAATGATTACTTCTTAGTTACTAAGACTTAAGAGACAGCTTTCCTGTTTACAAATCCCTAAGCTCCCATTGACCAGTGCCCACTGCATAATCTCGGAAGTGTAACATCTGCCTACAGGTGAATAAACTACAAATTGTTGGCCAGGTAACTGCCAAAGTCCTGCCCAAATCCACTTGCCACTCGGTGCTCCAGAGGCAGTCGCTAGTTAGCCGTAAGCCCCGACATCTAACCAACCCGAAAAGCTAAGCCCTTTTATTAGCCAGCACGTTTTCCACCTGATTGCAGATGCAACTTTTGCAATAGCCCATTTGTTGTAATTACGCCTTTGAGCCAACAAGTGTTAAGTCTGGGCTCGGACCGCTGGGATGCTCTGGAAGCCACAACTGCCTCGGGGAGGAAGGGCTGAGAAGTCCCTAGGAGCGGAGCGAGAACGCACATTTGAAATGTATTTTTAAAGACACTCCATGGTGTGTTTTTAGGCAAATTGTATGCAAATACGAGTCTGGAAAGCCTGCTCTGCTCCCCAAAGTTTGCATAAAGTCACAGGCTACCCAAAAATTTCCCCCAGCTCGCTGCTGCTTTCCCATTTCCCAGCTGGGCTTCAAAATTGGATTGCCACCCACACAAATTGTGACTGCTGCTGGGGCACATTTTCCACTTCTTTTCTTGGCTTTTCCTCACCCAAAAATGCGAAGCATACAAGCCCGTATGTAGTATGTAGTTTGGGTTTTTCGGCAGACTCCCATGGCAGGGGGTAATTTAATTGAAAACTTGTGCATTTGCCATTTTATTTCTCACCCAGGTGGCCGAGTGACTGTATCTCTGCCTGGCTTTTATTATTTAAATTTTCATGTGGGATGCGGTCTGCTGTTCCCGTTGTATGGCCAAAGATTCCTGGCTATTCATTCCGGGACAAACTCTCCTTTTTTAGGGAGCGAGGTAATTGCATTTTTATGCTATTGTTAGTATTCGGTGACACTGGCCTCAGCCCCCGATAGTTGGCAAGAAAATTCCGATACAAGCCCGGAAAATGGTAGCAAAAATGAAAATGTTACCCTGGCGCATTGTTCAGGCTTTGACCCAAATATTGGCCAAACTTTCCCATTGCTGCCAGCATAGTTTTTGCTCAACTCTCAACTATTTTTCGATCCCTCTAACCTTTTCAAGCTGAGTATGTTCAGCAATTTCCAGTAATTGGTTAGTGTATGGAGAACAGATTGACAAATCGAAGGGCAGCTAGTCAGGAGATACTTGCAAATTTATAAGCATAGTTTGAAAATTAAATAAAATATAAGAATGTAATGTGAAGATTCATTTTGTCATCAAACTGATACCGAGGCTGAAATACATTTTAAATTATAATAAGTTGTATTGTGCTGGTATTTCCCCTAATTAGTTATCAATTTAAGCCGCCATTTTAGTCTATAAAAATTACTAAGTTTGAAAATATATATAGTTTGAAAATTAAATAAAATATAAGAATGTAATATGAAGATTCATTTTGGCATCAAACTGATACCGAGGCTGATATACATTTTAAACTACAATAATTTGTGTTGTGCTGGTATTTCCCCTAATTAGTTATCAATCTAAGGCATCTATAAAAATTACTAAAAAAATATAGTTAAATTGTACTCACTTTGATCCTGTTCCACCTTGAATGAAGCACGGATAATATCGTCGGCGCTGGGATCCAGGCGGAACTGGAATGGCGGGCCATTGCTCTTGGAGCGGTCATCGTCGTCGGTGGCCAGGATCTCTACCACTTTACGTGGTGGCACGTGCTCCGGCAGCACTGGCCTGTAGTCCTTGAGGAACTTGGGAGCATTGTCATTGATGTCCTGCACGATGACGGTGAGTGTGGCAGTGGCGGTCTTCGGCGGAGAGCCATCATCAATGGCCAGGATCTTGACCTGATGACGAGGCACAACTTCGCGGTCCAGGGAGCGCTGGATGGTCACCGATCCGTTCTGATTAATGGCAAACTGGCGCTGGCGATCCGAGGAGCGGTCGATGGAATAGGACACCTTGCTCTTGCCGCCCTGGTCCGGATCGGTGGCCTTGAACTTTTCGAGTTCAGTGCCCACCTTGGTGTCCTCAAACACGGACACCTCCACATTGGCCCTGTCGAAGTGGGGCTTATTGTCGTTGATATCCCGCAGCTTGACCACGACCCAGGAGTAGGCCACGTGGTACTTATCGTTGTCGTTATCCTCGCCCTTGTCATTGACCTGGATGCGGAAACGGAAGCCGTTGCTCTGCAGCTGATCCTCGTAGTCCAGGGGCTGCACGATTTTCAGGGAGCCTGTGCCGTCGTTATTACGCACCATGGTGAACTTATCGGCGCCATAGCCACTGTTATCGATGACCTTGTACTGGAACTTGTTCGTTTCGTCCTCGTCGTGAACGGTCACGGTTAAAATGGGCATTTCCGGCAGGGCAGTGCCATCCGTTTCGTCCACTTCCGTGAACCACTCGTCCTTCGTGAACTGCGGCGGCATATCGTTGATATCCTTCACCCTTATCGAGGCCGTCCCCGTCCCCTTCAACCCCCCGCCATCCATGGCCACGACTTGTATGGAGTAATCCGGTGTCCTCTCGCGATCCAAGCAGCACACGGCGGTCTTTATCACACCCGTGTCGGGTTCAATTTCGAAAATCGGGGAGCCCGTCTCCTCCTCAATCACATTCTTCTCGATGGAGTAGACCAGGCGAGCGTTGGAGCCCTCGTTGGGGTCGTCGTAGTCCACGGCGGTCATGGTCATCACCACCATGCCGGCGGTACCGTTCTCCGTCACATTGCCGAAGTACACGCCCTGCGGGAAGATGGGGGCATTATCGTTGATGTCCTTCAGATTGACCTGGACATCCGCATATCCCACGAGGCCCTCGCCACCCTCGTCCTGGGCAAAGACAGTGAAGCGCCACTGGGGACGACCGTTCGGCTGATCGCGATCCAGCGGCTATATAGCGTAAAAAGTAGAAATAAGGGGGTAGAGTGTGAGCTTGAGTGTAAAACGCTGTTGTTATGGGTTAATATGCACAGGGGCATTGTGTAATTTTAGCTGTCATAAACGCAAAACCGATTAGCATCTGGGATGGGTAGAGAAAACATTGTTGTGGGGGGTAGCCCTTTAGCCCCTGAAATTATCCTGCTCTTACACAAAGCCGGGGAAGCCCCAACCCGAAGCCTGTCCCCGATGTTGATTGCGACTTTGATATGCATTCACCGCAGCCTGAGTGATGTGTTGCTCCCACCTGTGCACCCTCGGCACACCCGAATTTCTTAACCCCACACGTATGCAAATAATAAAAAGCGCAAAAAAACACGATTTTAATCAGTACTTTGTATCTGTTGGCGGCTGCTGGCAACCCTTGGCTAAAGCCCCCAAACTCTTGTTAGTAGCCCCGCCGCCCCTCAACCCGCCCAGACATGTGACAGCCCCAGCAGACCGACAACAAGAGGAGCTTTCATGGCGCTGACATTGGGTTTGTCGTAAAAAATGTGTGCGGGGCGGCAACAACAAAGGAGATGCGAGTAGAATTATGGCGACTGATGGATTACACCAAGGGTTACTCAGTAAACCGGGATGTCACCGAGGATAACCCTTAACCTTAAATATCGTGCTACTTTCTTGCGCACAAATTATATATATAATCTTGAAGATAAGTCCGGAAATTTTGGGTTTCTCACTAAATTATTTGTTACTTATGTTGCCAAATAGATCGCAATGTATTTTGTAATATTTATAAACAAACGAATTTCATGAAGACTTCTCTTAATATTGGTATTATTATTATATAATTAATAATACTATGTAAAATAGTACCTCAAATTCCCCCTTTATTCTCACCAAAACATTCCCAGCAAAACAGAAGTACTCCCAAAATTATTTGTTACTTATTGTGCCAGATAGATCACAATATATTTTCAAATATATAATTTTTATAAACAAACAATTTTTCCTGAAGACTGCTTTTAATATTGGTATTATTATTATATAATAAATAATACTATTTAAAATAGTACCTCAAATTCCCCCCTTATTCTCCCCAAAACATTCCCAGCAAAACCGAAGTACTCCCAAAAATACCCATTATGCAAGCCATAAAGGAATAATATGTCCACACAACCCCTGCGTAGTCATCGCTTTAATTTGCATGACAAATTTGCCAACATTGTTATGACATATTCAATTTAAGGGATTAGTTGTGAGTGGGTCACGGTCCGTGGTTGTACACAAAAAAAAAATAAAGAAAAGAATAATAAATAAGAGCGGTACAGCTGTTTGTTATCCCTTATCAAGTCCTCACCCCCTTCCCATTTTAAGCGAAAGTCGGAAAATAAAATTATGTTCGTGTAGAGGGAGGATAGTCTATGGTCTAAAAATGGCTAAATTGTGCGGCCCAAATGTTTTTTGCTCTATGCGAGTGCACATACGTATAGTATTTTTATTTGAGCTGGACGCATGGGAATTTCATTTAATTTGGCTGTGGAGTTTTCGGGGCTACACATTTTTCGATGGTGAGAGAGTTAAGTGAAATTTCGACCCGCATGTGGCGGGGGATTTTCAATTGTGATTTTGTAATTAGTTTTAATTAACTCCTGAATCTACGCTTTTGGGGGGACATTACATTGCAGTCAAATGTAATGGAAAGCCACTTAAATTTGTGAGTTTAAAGTTACTTTTGCCATTTCCTTTGACTTTAAGTTCGAGTGAAATACTTCCGCGTGAAGTCACAGAGACCTTGAGGGCCATCAGTCACTTTCTCCTGAGAAATGCCCCTGCGGGCTCTCATTTTAAAGATTTCGCTTAATAGCTGCACTGAGATGGCCCCCCTGTCCATCAACTGCCATTTAAATGGTAAATAATGAGCACGTAGGCAGGTTCGCACGTTGGCATTTTGCTGGGATTGCGATTGATTCGCGGCGGGCTTAAGTGCTCATTGATGGGGCTTAATCAGCGAGAGCATATTTCGAAACTGCGCCATTATTTTCCGGTTCTGGCCAGCTGCGGCCTTGGCCGGCATGGATTTTTAAATGCCACATTTCATTTATTTATTTGTGTACGCAAGTGCACACTGGGAAATTTGTTAATGCTTAAATTGGCAACTGTGGCATTGTTCCGAATATGACTTACCTTTAATACGAATATTTCGCCGGTGGTGCGGTTGATGTCGAACTTGCTATTGGCCGGATTATCTGGATCAATGCCCTGGCCCGTGAGGAAGTACACGATGTTCTGGGGACGATCCTTGTCGCCATCTGTGGCCGTAACCTGTTCATCCAGAAAGCGGCGAATAAATGCAGATATTTATTATTTACGGTCGGGCATTTCAGGAAAATAAGAAAAAATCAAACTGAATAAGCGAAATAAAATACAGCATTAAAGCATAATGTAATAAAGCAAACATGCCATGCACTAGCATACAAAAACAAAGAGAATGAACTGAAAATATATTTAAAAAAAATATATATTAAGCTATTGTTAGTTTATATTAATTAATCAAGTCATTTTTTCACATTTCCGAACTAGTCAGTGCTGTTGTTTATTTTGTTTAATTACCATTTGACTTAACTACAGAAAAAAAACTATATTTTCCACGGATTATGATTTATTTGCAACTACTGACAAGTATTGGGTTTGGCATTAAAAAAATATTTATGCTAGAATTAGTAAGCACACAGAATCAGAGGTAAATAAAATGTTGTTTGTTAACTGTTAGTAAAGTGTAAATAAAAGCAAGTCTGAGTGCTGACAGATTGAATTTAATTCCCTTTGTTAGCCTTAAGCTCGTCCACGTTGAGTTTAATTAAATTAGTTGGGCCGCCAGTTAGCCACAAGTGAAATATAATAAACCGCAAGGGAAAATCTGGTCGGCGGTCCGGCTTAATCGTGCAAATGTTCAGCATTAATACTTAAAGAGCATATTGAATTTAATTAGCAGCTTTTGGGAGCAAACAACAGAGGAGGCTAATGGCATAAAATGTGAAAAGTCTGCACAATATTTACGCATGCAGGGGCCTCCCTGATTAAGCCATAAAGGGGCACACCGTATTCCATTTAATATATGATTGTTAATAAAGTCGATGTTCCTACATTATTATAGAGCTATAGACCATAGAGAAGGCTGGTGTTATATTCGTTTAAGTTCACACGGCTACTGTAGACTAATGTTTAAATGAATCCGAACATTACACCTCACACACGCCGATTATTCATTATGTTTACGCTTTGTTATGGCTGGTTTACACAAAGTTTACATGTGAAATGAAATTGAATGAGATTTCGTGTCGCTCGGACGCTGGGTTAAATTAATTGTTAACGAGGGAGCTGCTTTGTTTGCTCGCTATATGCCGGATGCCATATGGTATTATATACAGGACTCTGATACGTAAATAGTGGAGCTATAGCGACCTGCATGATGGTAAAGGGCGTGTCGGTCATTCCCTCGTCGAAGGTCCGCTCGTAGGACGTCTGCGGGAACTGCGGCGGCAGATCGTTGACATCGCGCACATTTATGACGATTGTTGTTTGATTTTCATTCAGACTGTCCGAGGCAACCAATTTCAGTTCGTACTTTACGCAAACATTAAATAAAATATGGGTCCAACGCAAAAATTGGTGGGGGAGAAAACAAAAGAGTAAAAAACAACAAATTAAACAATAAATTTGTAAGGCTCATAAATTACAAAAGGGGGGAACACAAACTATACGTAGTGGACAACAGAAAATGTAAGCTGGCATAATAGTTCAAGATGGTCTATATTATCTATATTATTTGACTGCATTATCTAGCCTTGACTTGGCAGCTGAATTTGCATTTTCCATATTCAATCGCACGTTGTTTACTCATTGAAATGCAGTAATTTAATCGACTTATTCAATTATGCGTTACAAGCTGCATAGTAATTTTTAAGCATGATAATCGACATATTTCCAAGTCATCTTCTGATTAAAATACACGTTTTTCCAGCTTCTGACGTTGCGTGCTTAATGATAAATCAATATTATTACTATAAACTATAAACGTTTTTTATCAAACCGCAATTTAAATGCTTTGCCAATTATATACGACTCCGAGCTTGTGTGTGGGCGTGTGTACTCTGTAAATAAATTTTATGTTTTTTCGAGCCCGCATTTTACAGCATTTGTCCACTCTAGAACGGACAGCATTTTTTAATTGTTCAATTACTTTTCGTCATTTTTTCAGGGGCCTTAAATCAAACGAAAGCGGGGAATGGAACAACATGCAAATGGCTTTAAATATTTATGTTACATTCTCTATACTTAAAAACATATATATGGGATTTTTTGATTGTAAGTACCTTCCAAAAAAATGTAAAACACATACAAAAATTGGGGACTGTAAAGTCCATTAATATTGCACGGCAGTAAATGCCATTAATATGTCAACAATTTATTGAGTGACTGAAGAGATAGGCAAAAAATAACAACACTCTGGGCAAGTGGGCAACTCAAATAAATATATATATTTGCCGGCACCCGAATGGAAAATAAAATCCAACTGATAAATTCCGAAATATGGGAAAGTCCGATAAATAGTTCGGAGCACATTTCACTCTAAAATTCTATTTGTGTTTGGCTTGATGTGCAATAAAATGGAGTTGCTCAGGCAGAAGAACTTCAAAACAAAAACTCATCGCATGCAATAAAATCTAGGGAAACATAAAACGTTGTTTCGACTTTGTGCCTCAAATACAAACAATAACAGCGCAATGAAAACTCTACCAAAAAGAACAAATCAAAAGTTGCGAACTAAGTTTTCGATTCATTGTGATTCGATTTCATTTCATTTCATTCATTGACCTGCAAGACGCGTTTGGGCAAATTGCGATCGTCCTCTTCGGTGATCTGGGTGCGATATGTGGGTCGCTCGAACACGGGGGGATTATCATTCACATCCTTGACATGGATAATCACGGTGGTGTAGTTCTCCTTCAAGTTATCGGAGGCGGCCAAGCGCAGCTCATACTGAACGGGCGGGAAATATAACACATAACTCCATTAGCATCCATATAGTTTGTAGACTTCTTCTCCAGACACCTACTAGCAATTACTGTCTAATTTTTTCCTTAAAAAGTTTAAGCTCTAACCACCATATAGGACTTAAAAAGTCTATATTATTTATGTTAAACTCATCAATAAATTAAATCTTTCTTTGATGTCCTTTTCGCTCTTCTTCATTCCAACCCAGGACAGACTTTCTGCATTTATTACAAATTCCAAATTACGGGAACTATTTGCATAGGCCTTGGCCCAAAGTTTCCTAACCGCATTCCAATTAAAGTCACGAGAACGGCATGACTTTAGCCAATTGTTCGAACTGCAATTCAATTAATGGTTCGCCAGGGCTCCTCTATCCCTCCATCTTGCCTTTGGTATTTGACTTCTTGACCGCAGAGCATGTTCCAAAACTAGTTTGAACTTTTAAATATTTAAGAAGCCCCGCGGAGCGTGTAAATTGAAATTCCAAAGGAGACGGGATCCTGCCAGCGAGTTTCTTAATGAATTTTATAGTTGGTCAAGAAGGAGACTGGAAGTGGCTGCGATTTAAGAGGTGGCTTTAAAGGACTGTATTTTTTTTGGTTTGTAATATTATTATCCCTGTTGTCCCTTATGTATTCCCAGCTTTCCAATGACATAAACAAATCTCACGGTTGACTAAGCCCGCAACGCTTATGTCATAAATATATCTGCGCTGCGAAAGAACGTTTGTCGATTACAGAGGACTCCTCTACGGGCTTCCACTTTGCATTTTTCATTTTTTGTGTACGCGGCTTTCCTTTTTTCGTTTTTTTCCCTCTGGTCCCCGTTTTTTACTTACCCTGCGTCGAGTTTCGTAATCTAAAGCGCCAGCTACATAAATGGCACCCGTCATATTTTTAACCGCAAAAGCGCCGCCAATGTTGCCGCTTGTAATTTCATAGCGGATACGTGAGGCTGTGGAGGAGGCCAAAAGGAAAATTTGGCCAAAAAATTCAGGAAAAGAGAGGAGAGAGGAGAGAGAGAGAAAAATGTGTGTGTAAGATAATAATTGCGGAATTTCTGGGCATATTTGGGAGGGCCTCTACTTACACTCGTCGTGATCCTTGGCGGTTACAGTGAGCACTGTGTGCTGAATGTCCTCGTTCTCATCCACTTCCGCCTCATACAGCGACTTGTCGAAATAGGGCGGATTATCGTTTTTATCGGCGATGCCAATGCGTATGAATTTGGTGACTGTCGAGGAGAAAGAAAAGTTGGCGAAAACACCATTTCGCTCGGTTAAATTTCACATTTTCAATTTGACACCATAGGAAAGTTGGTACTTCGTTTTGTCTGCTCAATTATCACGTACTAGACACAATGAGGAGAAGTTTTGCGCCAGACAGAGCAACAATTTGACGCCTCTTATTGAGGCGACAAACATTTTGTTTGTCTTTTATCTAAGAGCCTACCCTCGTTTTCCTTATTTTATTTTTTTTTTTTTTTTGTATTTTTGTGTGGGTGGGAAACGCGTTTCGCATATTAAGCAGCCTGGGATATTTTGGTTTTCCATTTGTTCTTTATTTGCATGTGCGGTGATGTAATTTATTTGATATTCATGGATTTTCCATTTGATCACAGGAGGCAAGTTCGAGGTAATGCGATTGCAAATGAATCCAAGCGAAATATTATTTTCAGCCCATTTAAACCTCTTGTTTCGCTTGTCTCGGGCATTCAGTCGCATAATTAACTATTATTACCGCTGGTAATGTCGCACAACACCTATTGTGGCCATCGGAATTGCTTCGAACTCATCCGAATGAATTTCAAATTGCCCCACAAAGAGCCTCATTCCGCCTGAGTTGATTCAAAGTACACAGATGATTTAATATGCCAGCTCGGGCAAATAGAACACGGAAAACTGATCGAGCAACAATAGCCCTTCAGGGGGAGAGTGCAAACAAAGTCACTGACAATGAGACGTATCTGTGAGCCGAGATGTCAGCCAGCTAGTAAATTACATATATCATTTATAATTGCAGCAGCTACATCGGCCAACAAAGCCAGAGCGCTTTAATTAAATAAAAGCAGAGGCCATCGGACCACCCGGAAACCTGAGCTGAGCACTACACACAGATCTATGGCAGCAGATGTGCCAAGGATGCGACCAAACTTTTGCCATTTAACAGCCCATATACAACTTGCTAAGTGTGCAGAGAGAAAAATTAAGGATTGCTATGTACTCTCTACATTTTCCAAATATTTCCACAAATTTTAATATAACCTAACTAAGCTGTTTTGATTTATATTTAGAAGGTAATAATTAAGATATAGATAAGATACAGGTTTCAGTATGCTGAATGTTAGCAAGCTCTACCGAACCTATAAATTAATTAAACCTAATTAATATATTATAGTTAGGATCGTTTCTGGGCAACTCTCTGGGCTTTTTCTCACAGTTCAAGTGCCAGGACCTCGACACATGTGTCTCTGTTTATCAATTTACTTAGGAATCTGGAGAAGGACAGCTCTCCCCTGGAGCCAGCGTTGTTTGTACTTCGGTTTATAATTTTGCTGCCTTGACTGGGAATTATCTGTGTGCAAGAATTATGCACATTTGCTGCTGCAGGTTGACAACTCCCATTGCAGCTGGGCGCACATGGCGTGTGTGTGATAAGTTCCCAACCCTTGGCACTCGCAGGCCTTCCGCCGTTGAAATTAGCAAATGTTTGGGGCCAATTTTGAATTAAATTTATGGCAAAACATTGCTAATTGCCTACTCAGTTGTATTTGGGTTTCCATGTGACGACATTTTAATTAAAACTTGGCAAAATCCTGCAGCAAGACCGACATTAAATGCAAATCATTTCCAGCATCCTTATTATTAATATGTATGCTTCGGTTACGGGCCTTGCATTTGCCAGATGAGCATCCTTTGGCATCCTTTTTTGTAAAACCCTTTTTTTGTGGGTCACAGAAATGCAACGATAACTTTTCAGGAATTTTTCATTCAGATTGCAATGCAAATTACCCATGACATGTCATTACAAGTAATGGAATCTCTTGCCACGTCAATTAAATTAAGTAATTGCGAAATCAGAACTTAAGACTTTAATTGCAAGCCACTTCTCCATAATTAATAAGTGTTATTTTAAGCCCCGGGAATCTGTGGTCCTTAATTATTCAACTCACATAAATATTATTTGTATTTCTTTTACTTGGCTACATAATAGTACACATGTGTAAAAACTGTATGTTCTGCTCGATATACGTAGAATTTTTCATTAAATCCTCACAGCAATTTCTTCCTTAACTTTATTAAATAAAAATTCAATTTTTCAATATGCAGATACGGTTGGCTTGTGGGCGGCTGCTGTAGGTGTATGCAATATATATTGAATGCTGATGTTTAAGTTATGAAAATTTCATGTTGCCTCATATACTTTTCCGCATGCCAGGAGGGACTTTGAGCTCTTCTGGCTCAGATAAATGCAATTTTATAAGCTTTTACTGAGCACATTGCTGGGATGTGAGGAATTTAAAGACCGCCATGAGCGAAAGTATACAGTTTAGCCTACAAAATATTTCGGAATAAAGAATAAAGAGTATTCCCCGACCAAACTCAAAAGTTAACCCAATTTGAAAAGCTTTTATCCTATCGGCTTAGGGGCAGAAGCACAACCCTTGAAATACTTTATCTATTTATCTAACACCAATTTTATTGCATTCTTCTCCCCAGGCAACTAGACCGAAATCAAATATAAGATATCCCATTGAGCCTTTGAGCCTTCCCCCTACACACCCTACACACACATTGACATTCAACGAATTTGATGGCGAATTGTGTGTGCAATGTTTGGACAGCTGCTGTTGAATGCTCGGGAGGAACCCTCTAGGATCCCGGACTCCGGGTCCTTTGTGCTCCCATAAAAGCTGACATTGAAGCAATTCGGGTTAACTGCACTCGAGCGGAGTGAACGAGTGGCGAAATCAAAGTCAACTTTATCACTTATTTAGCCCATGGAAAGTGTGTGTCGCCTTTGCTCGCCGCCCTCATGCCAAATAAATAGTGTTCGATATATACATTTTTTCGCCCCGAAAAGCTGCCACGCTTAGCTGCACAAATGCCACATGCCACGCCCACCATCGCCCACCGCCCCCGCCCCGCTCCATTTCGAGTGTCATAAATTTATGCGGTATTTTCGCTTGTTCAGGCGTTCCGCCATCCAAACATATTTATATATGTATATGCACTACGTGATGTGGCACAATGTCAAAATCAAAGACGCCATATTTTTTCTCCGAACTTTCCTTAACAGTTTCTCCCCCCCGCCATTATTCGATTCGCTCCTCTCTGGTGCGGCCAAGTTTATCGTCAAGTTTCGCACTTGAATGAATTTTAACGATATTAAATAAATATAGCGAAAGAAAAATAAACAATGGCACATGGCTGGAAATACATTTTTACGCTCTCTCTCGGCGCTTTAAGGAAATGTATATACGTTTGCCATAATGTACATTCTGAGGCAGTATTTGTTGAAATTTGATTTGCATATACAGATTTTTAAAGATTCATATTTAAATAAAATAAAATCATAGCTAAAATCTTAGCTCTATAGTATAAAAACACTATATATCAAGGTCTTTCTAGATAGATGTACTAATAACCAATAATGATGTAAAATTCCTTTATACTCTTTATATGCTTTTAAGCTATGAACTCATAAAATATATCATTTTTTATGACACACTTTTTGTCAACGAATATTATTCAGCTTAAAAAATGCCTGAAAAAACCTGCTGAAAAATGTGCACTATATTTTTTTTAAGTTAACCCAGTAACCTTAACTTTTGTTCGAGTCCTCGTACGCCAGAGTACCGCACCGATAAAAATTCAGTGCTTTTAGGGCAGCATTTCCTTTCCCTGCTCGAGGTAAAAACTAATTGGCCAAGATGCAGTTTCCCTTGGCCATTTTATTTTACGACCGCCGCTGTTGCAATGCCAACACACAATGTACGATATATCCTTCTATGGAAGGAAATCACTGACCATCCGCTTATGTGTGTTTGTGGGGGCGGCCATTAATGGCGCTTAATGGGGCCGGGCTATAAAGACAAGCTAACTGCATGTCCGAGGCTAATGCCGCCGAGAGGAAGCAGTGGCATCTAAATTGTTGCAAAATATTTTATTGCAATTCTTAAACCCGCCCCTCGTCGTAAAAACTTGTTCAAATGCATTTTGTCGCTTGGCTGCTGCTGATTTTTTTATGATTGCGGTCGGTCCTCTGTCAGTCTGGCTGTCTGTCACTTTTCCTCTGCGTCCTTCAGTCCCCCTGAGTGGCAGCTGTCCCCTGCTGTTCGTCCTTGCTCATGGGGCTTAAAAAATAATATATATTTGTATATGCAGCATATGCGAGGCCGGCAACAATGTTGCTGCGGTTCATTCGGTTATTTTGTGTCCTGTATATGATTGTCAGGTTTGTGGTTACTGAGGTTGAGGTTTTTTCTCAGGCATTGTAGTATTTTGCGTGTTCACACTCTCTCCAATTATCACTGCCAAGACTCTCAATTTATGACCCCAAAAAGTTTCCAGGGGCAAGGGCACTTTTTAATTAGTTTAAATGCCAGACACAGCAGCCGCCCCAAAAAGCCATTAAATTCAATTGACAGCCGAGGGAATGAACTCCTGCCCCCCCGAAAGTCAATAGGAATTTTTGTCACGTCCCTACATTGGCAAATTTATGAACCCAAAATTTGGCAGGGCATTAATTGATAAAAAAAGGAATATATATGCGACCCAGGTGGATGATAAATCGTTGAAAAAAGCACCCCAAAATGTTCTTAAAGAAATTTGAAGAGGAAAGTGAATACTAAACCAGACCCGACCCTAATAACATTTAGGGGCTCACAGCGATGATGATGCTGGCGACAAAAAGCAAATGAGTTTTCCTGGGGTCTGGCAGTTTGTGGTTTCTGTGGCCAGCAAAAAGAAAGTGAGTGAAAGTCGTACAGAAATGAAAGCAAGATTTTCCCTATTCCGGCAGTGGCAGATGCAACCGAACAAGGCGCTCGGTTGCATCTTGTTTCGACCCCGAAAACAGCTGTCATTGCTGTTGTAGTTGTACGTATTGTACAATTACCAAATGGCCATAATTCTGCCTGACCAAAAACTAGAGACCTCTTTCTTGCACTTGACTTGTTTATGCTGGTCTCGGCCCGGTCGAATTTATGCGGACAACAGTAGCAGCCAGCAGCCTTTGCATAATGAATGGCCCAGAAATGGGTTACTCGGGCGGGGCAGCCCTCACAATTACCCGTTGTCGCCACTCAAGCGGTATTCGTTCCCAGTTCTCAGTTCTCAGTTCTCGGTTCTCGGTTCTCAGTTCTCAGTTGCCAGTTTGGACGGCAAATTGACTGCCAGAAAACTTCGCTAACTGTCAATGGAGCAGCGATATCAGCTGGGAGTGGAATAGATGTACTCGGAGAAATGTGAGGGTTAAACGAATACATTTTAGAATCTAATATAGTTCGAGGACTCTCTATTGAAAAGTATAGAAACAAATTAACTCATTACATAATTTCAGGAAAATGGGTTTTTGACTCAGAATAAATTTCATTAAAAGACAATACAATGTTCAAGTGCTGCTACTCTGATTCAAGGGCCAAGTTTCTCTCAGTTTCAGAGAAAGCAGCTCGAAGGTGTCAGTAAACTACGTCAAGTGAACAAAGTGCTATATCACCGGAACTTGCCAGCACACCTGCTGTCCTTTGAGCCAAGGGACGACTAATCATGCTGAAAGGACAGCGGCGGGAAAGCGGGAAGTTGCGGCCCCGTGTCATAGTTTAAATTATGTGCGAAACTTTGGCAAAACTTTTAATAGCATCCACAGCTTGCCAATCGAACGGTGTAAACATGTCGGGCATTTTAGCCCGTTCTCTCTATCACAGCATATGCTCATTGATTGGCTAACTATTCCTGGGAGAAGCCCTGCCAAATCCTGTGGAGAACCAGAGGAAATAGTTGGCCGAGATGCGTGCCTCGCATTCAGAAGTCCCAAGTCCCGAGGACCGAGGTAAATGAGTTTTCCACCGCATCGCAGTGAAGCATTAAATTGTATCTCCCAACCAGAAACTTTCAACGCAACTGTCCAAGAATATTCAAGACTTTTCATCAGGCACTCCGCCCCGAGAGCGACAGGTGGACGAGGACAGAAAAATAAACCCATTCAAGTTCTCCGCCAAGTTAAAGTCTTTAGGGCAACACAAAGGACTCAACGGGAGGGCGAGGCTAATGGAGAAAAGTGGCCAGCAAATTAGAATCCTATTAATAAAAATTACTGGCTGGCTCCTCGTTCAGACGGTTTCAGCTCCAGTATCTGCCAGAGTTTCAGTTTCTGTTTCTGTGCCGGCTCTTTATCTTCCCTCTCGAGACGCGAATGTCTGCCGGTAATGACAGACACCAATAACATCGGCCTCAGCCTCAGCCGACATTATATTATATACACAAATGGAGATAATTATGCAGCTCGGATGGCCATTAGGCATCGAGTGGCCGGAGAACTTTCAGCGTTTGATAAACTCAAATTAATTACATTGATTTATGCCAGACCAGAGAAGCGAGACCCGAGTCACGCGTGACTTATCGACACTTGTCTACCGACTGACACGGCCAACGCCTCCGTGGCAACGGAAAAGCGGAAAAGGAAAAGCGTTTTCCCAGACGTCCTCGAAGCGTCCCCGGCATCAATCAATTTTTTGCAGCAATTTATCAAACTATTGCGCTGCGATACGATTTAAATTGTTGCCTAGTTTTGCGGCGGCACGTCCGCAAATTGCTTATTTTACTTTTCATGTATTTATTTTATGTTTGTGGATTGGGAGTGCTTTTACCGAATGCATACACTAGTCCGAATTTATAGGATTATTTTTCCTAGATCAGAGCTTATATTTTTTAGAAATATGCACGTATTTTTATCTGTTCAGCTAACAAGTCAATAAAAAACAATTTATTAAGAAGCTTGAACTGAAAATGTTGAAGAACATTGTTTCTAAGCTCCCAGAAATTTGCTTAATAGAAATGTACGTATTTTTTTAAACAAGTTAATATTAAATATTTTAATTATTTGATTTTAGTTCTGGGCATATTTTTTGCAATTGAAATTAGCACAAAAATACAACTTTGAGTGCAGGTTTATATTTGGCTTCACTTTTTTTGAGAGAGATCGCATCAACAATGTCGTGCGCATGTTTTGTCAATAATATTTTCCATTTGATTGATGTTCTTGCCATAAAAACCATTGAAATGTGCTTCAAATGGAGATGGAATATGTCAGGGCCAGTAGAGGGGAGTGAATGGGAGCCATCGATGAGGAAACAGAGACAAACGCACATCGGTGTACACATATGCAGGATGTAGGACGAAGGACGAAGGATGCGGGCTGCGGGCTGCAAGATGTGTGTGTTCATAAAAACGTCTCCAGACTTTGGAGCTGTCTGTGGCCACTGTTACTTTCAACTAGCAGCTGGTGCTAGTGTTAGTGCTGCTGCAAAATGTTTTGGCTTTTATGGCCGCAAATTCATTGTTGCTCCGCCTTAGCCTTCGCCTCTATCTACATCAGCCAACTGTAAATATTGTTTATGTCCCTTGCGGTCGGTGGTCATATTACACAATGTTTGTTGCGTCTACAATTTCCGGTTTATGCCAGGTCGACACCTAAGCATAAAACTGTAGTTGGGAATAAAGGCAACTCTTGGGAATAGTAAACAAGAAGCCTGACCTCGCAAAATTAAATTAAATAAAATTTAAAGACCCATTTGGGGTCTTTACTGCCTACACACTCTAGATTCTCACATTCATATCCCGGATCAAATATGCAATCAGTTCAAATAGAAGGAATATTCATTTCGCATGAATACGGCAAACAATTCCACTGGAAAACGAGAATTCTTGCGCAACGGAAGCATGGCTTATCTGGGGCACACGGATTTATAGATATACGAATATCTGTATATGCATATATTCCTGCATTCCCATTGCTTTTCCATTTCGGTTCAAATTTGAGCAATGAAATTATTTGTGTAAATGAAACAATGGGCACGAGTTGAAATATTAGTTAGTTGCCTTTGAAACATTTGCTTTTCATTTTTCCTCTCACTTCTGGTTTCGGGCTTATTTTTCGTTGGCCGGTTTTGGTGACGGAAATGGACATATAAGATATGTATGTGGGACGGTCAGACTTCCCGTTTACCATTCGATTCTACCTGCTTTATTTATGGCTGAAAACTAAAGAGCCGGCTGCATCAGGTGTTGTACCCCATGGCGTATGCGCATTTTTTGCGGCATCCTTTCCACTTTGCTGTGTGTGCTTCTGCTTTCGTTTTGCAGTACACAAATCTCTTTGGAATCTTAGTGCGAGAGGTAAATTGTAGTACATATTGTTAACAACAGTCATGAATACTTTTAGATATTCTGTTTCGAGTGCTTTACCATCGTCCATTGTGTTATATTGACCCCAGCACAGGAAAGTTTCCGGCTTTGACCGACTTTCCCAGCATTTGCTGTTTTCCCTATAAGCAGCTTAAAGTTCAGGGGATTGCCCGTAAAGTTAACTTCGCCGAACTTTAGCGTCAAAGTAATTAAAGTTTGTTCTCGATGCGGTTAAACGAAGTACCAACCTTACCTGAGTGTGGGTTTGGCAGAGTAGTTAGAGTAAAAAATTCGATTAGTTTGGTTACCTGCAAAGATATAAAAAAAATATATAAAATTAGTTTATACAGAAAGTAAACACATAGTAAATATATATTTAAATGTAAGTCCTTAAATGTAGATTTCTGTAATGAAATTCCTGGGTATCAATCTTCGTCTTATTTTGATTCATTTAAAAGCAAATGTCTTCAGGCCTATTCCAGCAATCACTCAAAGCATGCTTTTCTTTAGCTAATTACTCCCTTCAGTTAAGCAAAGTATCATTTTCCACTAGATACTTTGGATATCAATGTCAGTGCCAGTAGCTAAAATTAGCCTTTGATCTGCTCACGACTCACTTTAAATAACACAAGCCTTCACTACCAATAATTGAATTTGAATTAAGCATTTATTTAGGCACAGAAATTAGTTTTTCATTTACTTAGCTGGAAACAGGAGATCTGTACCTGACACTGAACCTTCTTTGTGAGGCTAAATTGTAAGCTTTGTGTTGCAAATTAAATTTCCAGCAGCAGGAACTGGCTCAGTTCAAGTTTATTTTCCACACATTTGTTTCATTTACCAGGAACTTGTTTCGCCCGATCCTTTTTTGCGGAACGTCACGTTGAATAAATCAGAGCTGAGAGGAGAATTTCTCTTACTTGCATAATCTGAGTTTGACGTTGGCAACAATCACAACAAAGGTGACAAAAGTGACAATGAAAAGCAGGAAAGCGGGAAATCCCGCTGCAAGGATAAGGCAGGACAGCAAAAAAGTGCTTTGTAATCAGATTAAAACGTGGCAGAGAGACAGAAAGACAGAAAGAGAGAGAGCTTTGGCTTTGTTAGACCGATTCTTGATTCACCTGGCAGTGAGTTTTTTCCATGGCAGGTCTGTTTGTTATGTGAACCAATTAGTAAAGTCTTTGGGGTTGCGTTTTACTTGATTATATAATTCCGGCCATAACCGTAACGTTTTCATCCCTCCAGGAATTGCTGGTGGAGGTGCTCCATAAGGTCATTTCACGCTTCAAACCGAATTTAATTAACTTTTATTTGTTTTAATTATTGCTTCAAAAATAAATAGGAAGCAACGCTCATTTTCGTTCAACCAACTGGCTGAGAGGGAGCCAAGGCACTTTCATTCTAAGCAACACTAGCACCAACATCGCAAAAACAAAAAATTCAGGAAAATATAGCGAGCGAAATGGCATAAAATATTGTAAAACAGCGCTCTCCGTTGCATTTTAATTACATTTGCATAAGATGCAGCTTATCTGCCCCTTGCCATGCCTGGCTACAGTTTTCAGTTTGTGCAACTCGACACTAAAGCTTTTCGATATATACCAGTCTGTTTCTTTATTTTGAGCTTATTTAAGATTCTCCAAACTTAAAGGGCAAATAGTTTGGGAATAAAATTCAACGTTGCTGTGTCTATAGCTGAAAAGGGATTGATTATAAGGCTAATAAATTTCTCAAATACATTCTAGTTTCTATAGGGTTATTTTTATTAATTTTTACTCTCCTCCAATAACTTAATAACTTTTTAAAATGCAACAAGGACTGAATCTGCATTCTCTTTATTCAAAAGTGACCAATCCCTGTACACTCATAACAACGAAAGTCATCCTCTCAGCCAACCATCATCGCCAGCAGCAGCCGCGCCATCATTTGGTGACAGTTTTTTCAAACAATTTGCGCAAAAACTCGAAGCATTTAACAAATACCCAGATGCAAATAAAAAAAATTGTACAAATGGTTGGAGCATTGTTGAGGGAGAAACAAAAAGTCTGAAAAGTGGTAACAAAAAAATATATAAATAAAGGCGAGTCAACAATCTCGCCACACGTTGCAAGTGGCAATGCACATTTTTATCAACATTTTGTGTGCGTGCTGGCCATGAATGTGGGTGTGGCACGTCCCACTTTTTAATTGCACTTTTGTTCAAAAATTCCAGTTAAGAAAATGCGAGAAAAATTCAAGTAAGTGTTATTGTACAGCGTGAAAATCTGTAACAACATTACTAACGAATTCCATAATTTATTGTAAATTTTTCCATTAAAAAACAGAACATTATAGAGCGTAATATTAGTTTAGTTATCGTTTGACTGATATTTTATAGGAGTTCATTAAATTTGTATTGTTCGCCTCATTTAGCCACATAAATAAATAATCTTTTAATAATATAAAGGGTACTTGTCTTAGCAAAATAATGTTTTCTTTGAAAAATATTAAACTAATATATTTGATTAAAGCTACAAGGATGTGAAGTTCCAGTCCAGTGGGTTTAAGAAGTCACTTATTAAAAAACAAGCTATTCCCTATCCCAAAAAGGTCCCAGTACTTTTTCCTTGAGTGTAGTCGCGCCGATTAAAGTCAGAATTAAACCCAAGGCCTGATCCCAATTTTACTTTTCCTCCCACAATTTCTGTGTTAGCTCCAATCTCTGCCAGCCGCTATTTACCTTACGTGTTCACATTTAGTTCATTTGTGTGTGCATCTTCCACTCAATATGTTCGAGGAGCCGTTGCTGTTGTGGCTTATGTCATTATCCCAGTCCAAGCAGCCCAAGAGCCTGTATTTTTTCCCATCCTGCCGCCCTGCCATCGAGTTGTGCTGATAGTGCAAGGACGGAGTGGCAGAAAAGAAATCTCGGGAAGGTGGACTGCGGCCAGTAGTTTGGGCCAAGTCAGCTCGACTTGATTTGGCTTTGGGTGCGTGTTTGCCGAAGCTGACCTCAATGTCCGTCCTTTCGGCCTCTGACTGTTCGTGTAGCAATCAGTGAACGCCTAGAGAATTTACTGCTCAATGTGCTGGTAAAATCACCGTCGGTTCAATAAAATATACACGGGAAGGTAAGAGTGCCAGCCCAATCCTTTCAATGTTCTTGGCCAGAGCTCTTAGCTAATTTGTTAGCAGTGGGCCGGCTTTAAAAACAGCTGGCAAAGTGCTGATAATAATTTTCCCAAGCCTCCAAATAAAACAAGCTCGGTTTTCGTACGCTGCAAACTCAATTAGCTGTCGGGGGTGGAAGATTCTCCAGTCCTCGGTGAAGCTATTTTGATTATAAACTTTTGTGAATTATGCTACTCAATTGGGACACAAAAAAAGACAGAAGTAGAAATAACACTTGGAAGGAAGACAAAGGCCGCAAGCAGGTCAAAAGTTAAACGACAGCCGAGGACGTGTCCGTGGGTGTGCGATAAAATGTTCCCGGGAACGAAGATGATGCCGCTCCCAACAATTGCACTCTTGGCATTGTGGGTCCTGCGGAGCCAAGGACAATAAGCAGTCGGACCATTATAGTAGTAATAATAGAGAAAAGTAAGCAATGCTGCTAGTAAATGGAGCTTGTGTTTGCTTCTGGACAAAAGGAAACGGAATTAAAGTCAGGAAAGTCTAATATAATCAATAAATAGGTAGAAGTGTGCCACTAAGCAATATATTTGGAATTTTTACTTGGGAAGAGAGCTAAAAACTTAATTCTTAATAATTGCAATTTTATTACAAGGATTAGAGTTCGGCAAAATATACTTCAAGTTCTATTAAAAGCCTTTAAGTGATTTGCTATCTAAAAGTGCTTCGCCTTTACTTGACTTTTGGAGAACTAAAATATGGTAAGCTCCAATAGGGTCAGATGAACTGCAAAACAGGAAGCCACTTGGCCACACGGCGTATACGTCATAAAGGCTTCGACCACATTCAGCGACACGTGCCCGGGCTTATCTAAGGAAACTTTGGCCCAGCACTTTTATTGTCTTGCCACACAACGAGAGTTTCCCGGACTCCCCCGTTTTCTCCCTGGACGGCCGACTTGGCCTTCCTGTGGTCGCAACAGGACCTTCTTCAGGACATTTATACTTGTTATGAGGCCAGTGCTGAGGGGACTCCAATCCAAGTGGCAACACTTGAGCGCAATTGTCTGAGCGTTGACAATGCGAACTAAGGCCGAGGGCAGGGATGCTGAGAAAAGGAGCCATAACGACCGGGATAACAACAGCAAAATGTTTGCTTAGCTTTTACCGAGCTCTTTAAGGACTTCTGTTTTCACCTGCACTCGCAATTAAATCATCAGCTCGAGTCAAAGTTTTTTCAAAGGCATAATCAGCCTGGACGAGAGTCAAAGGCCTCGGGGGAATACACTTCTACTCTCTCGCATATATGTAGATAAAGGTTGAGGCCATAAAATTGTGCAGTCAAAGTTTTGCAGTTTTTTTTTGCATTTTATGGCGTTTGTAGAAAGTTTTCGGTTTTCCTCTTCTGGCAATCGGAATTTTGTTGCTTCAGTATCAGCATTTATGGCTTTTCTATTTGTTTGTCTGTGATTTTTATTAGTTTGCTTATTCGCTTTCATATTATTATTATTTTTCTATTTACTCAAATAAACCGAGCTCTGCCGATTCTTTAAATGCCGGGGTTTTAATTTGGGGTTTAAAGAACTAAATAGAGTCTGGTTTGTTAATAAACAATTTATTGAGGATTGATTTTACTAAAAAAATAATTGGGGTTTAAATTCCTGGACTTTATTTTAAGCCCGACAAAGCCGAGTGAAGTTGGATTCGATTTTAATTGGAATTATCAAAACTGTATTGTATTTCCGTATGTTTTTTTAGATTTCACTCAACTAAAGCTGCTAAAATAAATGACTTTTCAAAGAGATCGTGGGAGCACAGGAAAGAAAAATAAACGAGCACCAAACTGCAGCAAAAGTCAACTTGTGCACGTTTTAATTAGTTTGCATACACGCTACAATTCTTAGTGAACAGTAGCCGACACACGCGGCGTATGCGCAATGCACAATTGCATAATGACTTAATTAAAGTTTTCCCACCGCCGCCACACTCAGATAATTAATGCAAAATCTTTAACACGCATTAACAATTCCAAGTTTGTCGGCGCATAATAATCAGCTCAAGTTGTGGAAAAACTTTCTCGTTTGTTATCATCATCAGGGCAGGTAAAAAGCATATTGCACCCACAGATTGCAATGCATCTTAATGAGCGCCGAGCGGCCAAGTTCTCCCCAAAAATAAAGTTAAATAATATAATAGAAAGATGGAACCTAGGCCAGCTGATGAAGTACGAGCCCTGAAGTCCACTCAACCAGAAAGATTCCATCCGTACTTCTGGGTTTGTCTGCTCGCCTCTCAGTTCGCTTCTAAGCGGCTTTAAGTTGGCGTGAAAATTGTTGAGGCAAGTTTTGAGAACTTTCTTCTTTTCCTCTCATTTCTGAACAGCTTCTTTGATCAATTAGAGTGAGAAAGAATGATAGCGAGAAGGTCTGAGTCTATAGAAAAATGCGGAGGCCGAAAGGTGGGCTAGGTTTTTTTGGTTGTAGGCCAGTGTTTTTCACACTGACGGGATAACGAGATATTTTGCTCCCATTCTGTTGTATTTTCCGGCGGCTGTTTTAATGTGATAAAGGTCGCCGTGTGACAGCTGGTCCAGCTAATAAAGTTTCGCACAGATTGCGCGGGCACAATGTTGGAAATATGTTGGAGTAATGGCCAGATGAAATCCAGGATACCCTTGAAAGTAGGTCTCAAGTCTTAGAAGAAAGTAATTAGAAACTAGGTGGATATTAGCTGACTATCAAAATACTTTGATAAGGTCAAGGAGAATCATAAGAAGGAAAAAGTCTTAAATATCAATAGCAAAAGGAATTCAAAACAAAGTACTTCAGTTTTAAATATAATGTACTAAGTCCTTGCCATTCCTTAAATAATAAGAAACAAGTCTTAAATTTCAATAACAAAAGAAACTAAATACAAAGTACTTCAGATCTAAAAATAATGTCAGAAGTTCTTGCAATTCCTTAAACACCTTCTACAATGAATGAAATATGTTTTATATTTTATTACAGGGTATTAAATACATTTGTGGAAAACACCCAAGTCCAATATATATGACAGAGCCTTCGGTGCCACCTTAATATTAAGACCCTCGTTGACCTGGCTTGCACTTGACATTCCCTTTTGTGTCTGTCACATACAAAAAACTTTTCCAGAGTGTGATAATTGTCAAATTATCGCATAAAATGGCAAAAAAGCGACACAAAGAGAGAAAAATTTCGCAGAGGAAAGCCAATGGCTAAGTGGAGTGGCTGAGGAGAAGGAAACCCATTTCGGTCTGGACAGTCCAGTGGCGTCAACTAATTGTAATGAATTTTTCAATTTTCCCAACCGCCCAGACACGAACACTTGTGCACACACGAAAAGCGCTTGATTTTCCCCCACAGTCTGATGAATGATGCACACACTCGGTGCTGTCATTCATCACAGCAGTCGGAAATGGAAACGCGTTTTCTGCGGTCAACGTTGGGTGGAGTTTTCCCCCTAACAAGATTTTCGGTCCACTATCTCGACGAGTTTGGGTATGTGCGGCTTGACTTCAAGGGGATCCGATGAAAAATTACCGAAGTGAAAGGGAGGAGAGTTGCAGCTAAAATTCGCATTGGTAATACCGAATAATGGAATTTTTAAAGTGCCTGCCGGAGTCAGGATGGTCCTTGACCCTTGGTAGCTCATTATACCTGATAACCTGATCTGTCGACATTTTGATTGCTTAACCTTGTCCATTGTTAATTTTCAGTTTCGTTGCAAATGTTGTTTGGCCAATACTATTGACGCATTGTTTTTAACATCGGAGCCGAAAATGAAATCTAATTAGGGCTGTCGGGAGCCCAGGAGCAGACGATTGTATTTCCGCCGGATGGTAATTGATGCTAAATGTGGGCCAAGGGTTAAAGGCTGTTTGCTGTTGGCTCTCGGCAAATGTTACAAATTGAAATAGCTCAGTGGGAATTGGTTTTGCGGCCAGCATGAGCTTTAATCCAATTTGGGCTAAGGCTGCCGTCGGTGGATCCAATTTAATTGTGTTCTGTTTTTAGGCCAGATGCAAGGGCACAGACGAAATAAATTGGAATACCAATATAATATATATGATGTGTTATGTTATATATATATATATATATATATGATATATTTCACAACTAACAGCTTGCTTCTATCAGGGTTAATTGATCAAGTAGAAATTAACAACAGATATTAACAAGTATTTATAAAAGAGATTTTTTACCTTTGAAAAGGGACCTTAGATAATTATTGTCAATAAATTAAGGTTTATTTTGGCAATCTCCTTAGAGCCTCCTATTCCTATCACTTTCTAGCACTCGCTGGCATTTTCCTGCCACTTTTGGTGCCCCACTTGGGCTGCCTGTCTCTGTCTGCATATAGTTTTCCAATTAAGAGAAATAATAAAACAAAAAAAGGCATCTCGGCTAAATCGTAATTTCTACCCAGCTTGTCATCATTTCGGAACGAAAAAGCGAAGGGCAGAGAAGACAAAAGCAAAACAAAACAATAATTGAAATGACAGCAGAGAGAGGGGAATTCGGGGAGGGGACTTGGAGGATCCGTGGCCTGCTTAAGATATTCAAGGCGCACTCATTTGCACATTTCCGTTCCGCTTTTTTCGCTCGGCGGAAGTGCTGCATACGCCATGTTGCCAAACACAGACTGAGACGGCGAGAGAGCTGGCCGGACTAGCTATCTCTGTCCGACAAAGTGCAGCGTTGACAATTTCTACGCTTTAAGTGAAACGAGGTATTGCAGCCGAAACTCATTGCACAGTGCGCCATCTTGTCGCCGGATGCGAATTTATGCGTATTCAGCTGAAGGAAGGCACCAAAAAATATATAAGAAAACCGAAGGAGACTCCCATGATTGAGTGTCCCAACTTTGAGATACCCGGTAGAATACCCCTTGTTTTATGAGAAATAAACTCTTAAATTATATAGAAGGAAAGTTTAGTTCACAGCCACGGGCGAAAGCTAATGGACAGCCAAAATTGCTCCAAGTTTAATGGATATTAATTATCCTTAATGGAATGCCTTGCCTTTAGATAAGAAGCTCTGTTTTCTGCATGCTAGAGGGTATCAAATAAAGCAAAGAGATTTTCCTGCAATTGCTTTCTGTCCGTGTTACTTTTTGCATGCTTTCAGCTGATTTCTGTCCGCCTTTTTCCAGCAAATTAATTGCTCAGACAGCAGACAGCAGACAGGAAACTGAGAAACTGCAGGGAGATATCTGCGCGACACTTTTTCATTTGGCATCTAAATTATTGTTTGCTTTGCTTAATTGAAAATTAAGAAAACTCCCGTCTTGCGAAGGTGGCAACATCTGTTTGTTTTCCCTGGGAAAATAAAGTTTTCCTTCACATGTATATGGTGTATGTGTTTCCTGTTCACTATTCAACCGCTTTAAAAGTATGGCACATCCCTGGGGAGCGTCTCACGCTCGACTTCTTTCCGCCAAAAGCAATTTATCCTTTTTGAAAGGGAATGTCATAATATATCCACATACTCAAACGTCCTGTGGGAATGCTTGACAGCTGCCCAGTCGCAAAAACAAAGACTACAAGAAAACAAATAGAACAAATTGCACAAGAAACCCCTTGATTTATTGTTTAAGGAAAGAGTTCAACAATAAGATATTCAAGGGGTCAGGGCGTCTAGCAGCCACCCCCGAAGATATAAATCAAACAATTTCATAATGCGCATAATAATAAATCGCATAAAATGTATAAAATGTAATTAATAATGGCAATTTCCTCTCCTTTAAGTCGCTGGGTCGAGTCGCAATTAAAAAGGGGGCTGTACACCCCCCAAAGGGTTTCAATTGCGATTGGCAGGCGCATAATTAAAAGGCACACAGAAATTGCATTATGCAACTAGAGAGCCGCTGAGCCCTCATGATGTGATGATTTTCATGCAAATTTAATATTTAATTGCAGCACATTATATTGCAATTGCCAAAATTTTACACACCAGCGGTTTGCATTTGATAGCAGCCTGGGTTTGAATGATAAATAAAGGCGTCTGATTAAAATATTAGCCAAAATGCGTATAATTTGGGCAGAGCTGGCGGCCCAACATATTTCACAAACACCTGGCCGAGTACATGGACTTTTCAAATTCGATTTGCAAACTAATAAATCGACGGCAGTCGTTGATTTGTTACCTGCATCAGTGCAATACCTTGTTGATCCATTTTCGATGAAATGAAAACTCAATTGAGTGCATTATAGCCGGGGCTTTTTCTGCTCAGATACACCTGGCCAAATCCAGCGATTTCTCATTGTGCAGGTGCATGTGTTGTGCTCAGGCTTGCCTTTCCTTTTGTTGTTGTAACTGCCAATGATTTGATTGTGATTTGGGACTCGGAACTCAGAACTCAGATTCGAGTTCGAATACTGATTCCCATTCTGATTGCCCTGCAAAGGCAAATAAATTTACGTGCCAGCTCAAAGGATCAAAAGCCAATTGAAAATTGACTGACAAATGTATGCTTGCATTTGCCTGTTGTTTCGCCATGGTCTTAAGCGCTTTGTTTGGCAAATAGTGACGGGCAAAGCCCTCCTCTGGCAGGCATCCAAAATCAGCGAGTCCTTTTAGTCCTTGACCTTGCCCACTCATTAGGGCAACTCTCAAAGTCTATCTGTGCTCTACGATAATTGGGTTACTTGACTCACTTTGGCTAACAAGCAACTTGGCATTGTTGTAGCTGAGTTAATGTGTTTTTAAATTGTTCATAATTTACACTAATTAGTCCCCAGCCGCGTAAACTCATTCCGGAATATTAAAGTTGCAACAGACAACTTCAATGAGAATAACTTCCTGGAGCCGGCAAAGTAAGGCGAGTACATTTTTCTATTTCTCACCTTTACAATTGCAATTGTATTGCAGAAAAGTGTAAGATACTGAAGTAATTAGAAAAAAAGAATGTAGGAAATGGATTGCATTGGAAAATACAAGACCCTATACAATGATGTTCTCTTTTGTCGGAGAAATAAAAGAGCTGCGCAAGCCAACTGTTATACAAACTAGTTTGTTGCTATAAGAAACATTTCCTTTATAGAAAGGACAATTTATTCTATTCCCGCTCTGCCTTTTTAAAAAGCTTATAAAGTTGGGAAATGTGTTTTGTCCACCTCGAATAGTAATAGTATATTTTGTCCAAGAATGATGGGACTTTTTTTTCGAAAAATTGTATAAGTGTCCTTCAAAGCTATTCGAAAGTTCTGGTATAACTAACTCACATCGAGAACCTGCTAGGGAAATATTCTGACGCTTCGCAACCAGTTTGAACTTATACAAATTTAAAGTTACTGGTAGTATACGTATAAGTAACGAAAGTGCTTGAAGCTTTTGACTTGAAAAGCTGAGCTATAAAATGTGAAAGGCAAAAGCTTTCGACAAGTACAATATTCTAAAAATAATTATAAGTCCTGAAAGCTTTTAGAAAGAACTTATACTATACTTATTGTATAAAAAGTTTCCATATTATATAAGAACACATTTTAGCTTCTACTCAGGATCTTTTATAAAAAAGTTATCATTTTATAGCAAGATAAATATGGAAGTCTTACTTCTTTTAACGAAAGATTTAAGTAGAGTTTATGAAAGCTTATAAAACATATAATGCATTTCAATTTGTTTTGTTTAATGTCTCCTAAAATTTGGTAAAATAGTTTATATATTTAGTAAGTACTGACACTGGCTAGTTTAAAATAGTAAGACCTATTAAACTTCCTTAACTATCTGCTAATTTGTATTATCCCAGGAACTCCTTTACTGCTCATACTTTAGAAACTAAACTGTAGATACTTTGGACACTTTGTCTCAATTTCGGCGAAAACTTTATTGGACCAACTAAGTAGGAAATATTTGGTCTGGCTTCAGCTTTGGCTCATTATGGTGGCCAGCGCGAATATTGAGAGCAGGATATTTCGGAAAATTCAGCTACAGCTGTTGCCAAAAACGGGCGTTTCCGTACATTGTTAGATGCAAAGAATCTGTTTTGCTTTTTATACGCACATATTTTAAAGTTTTATAACCAAAGGCGGGCACTTAAATGCAGCCATCAAAGGTACAGGACTCTGTGGCTGCTGCCGCTCATCCTCATCCTCGTGCCCGTCCCCATCCTCCTGCAGGATGTTCTTCCTGCTCCTGTGGCTGATGATGATATTGATGATGGAATTGGCAAGTTTAGATGAGCCCGAAAAGTTTGCCATAAACACTCGAGCTGTGAAATGTTTATATGCATGATAAAATCATAAAAAGAAGTGACTCTGCTTATTAAATGCAGAACGCAAAAACTGGTGATCAACGCAGCCCAGCAAGGCTGCGATTTTTGATGACACAAGTTTGGCTGGAAAACTGCTAATGAAACTGCGCGTGAAACTATTTGGATGAGCAAAGTTCACTTATTGGATGAATGTTTGCCTTCCTTATGCTGAAATCTAGCTGAGTTGCAAAAGAAGAAGTTTTAACTTAGTTTGCTAAGCCATCTTAATGGTTTTTCGAAAACTTGAACATGTCTTTTTTCAAAAGGTCAACCATAGAGCTTTGGCTTTAAAAAGGTAACAAAAATAAATAATGTATCTGTGTACTTATTAATTATTTACTATTATTTTAAAGTAGATTGTTTTATTAACTTATTGCAGGGTATTTATATTCAAGAAATAGTAGCTGAAGGTAAATATAACAAATTATTATGTTCTCTTAGAAAAAAATATGTTTAAAGATACATATTTTGAAAAGGAAATAAGCAATGTTTAATTTCTGTTTGTAAGAGTTTTTGACTAACTTCAAAGCAAATAAAATTAAGCCTACATCAGCCTACATTGGTAATTACAACGAAAAGTTTTCTGTTTGTATTCTGACACCTCCCTGACTTGATTTAAGACGCTTTAATGATGCCCAATCCGTGTCATATTCTCCGCCCACAAATTAACCCAATTTCGGATTTAATTCAATTAGCTTGAGCTGGTCTCATGGCGTGGGCGGGTCACTGGGGCCGTGTTTCAATCGCCAAAAACTTTTTGACATTCGCATAATTTATGTAGCGCAATTTGTTCTGGAGCTGGTCCGCAACATGCGATCGCATTGTTTGCCAGGGCGACATATTGCAGCAAAAAGTGCGCGAGGCCATAAACAATGGCCAAAAACCCACACACATTGGCACACACACCACACACACACACCACACACACACCACACACACAGCACACACGCGTGGCCATAAGCTGACCCCTAAGAGCAGACAACAGAATACTCTCGAAATTATAAATTACACTGCCCGTCGAGCTGTTGTTATCGTCCTGCATAAGTTAAAAGCACTCGTACGCCCCCTTGGCCCCGGACACCTGCCAAAAACAAAATTTAAATAAATTTACTTGTCAAATATATCGTACATAATTTCGAGAGCATTTTAAATCAATCGCATGTGCCACACGCTGCCACGCCCACCGAACGCCCCTCTGCCACTGTGTGTGTGTGTGTGTGTGTGGTCATATAAAAATGAAGCCAGTGCGTGGGCAAAGGGGAGCGTGGCAGCCACTTGCTTGTTCGATATTTATGACAAATGTGGCCATGAGTGCACTGAGAGAAAATAAACAACTTAAGATAAATCATTACGACAAAAGCAGGCATTCAAAAGGAACTTCCTGGCAGAGGAAGTCCCTTTTCTTAATAATTAATTATAAGGAAACATCTTCTGCTTATAATAAGTTTTTCTCCAAGTGCATGCCAGTAATGGGCTGGGGGCGTGGCCCGAGTGCGAGGGTCGCCATGAGTGTTCGAGATTAATGGCGCGTCTAAAATGCTTCACGTGCGAAAAAAAATCTATAAAACCGACTCACACGCACACACACACAGACTCCAGTGGCAGCACACTCAGGTGGCCGCAGGTGGGTGTGCGTGCACTCTCCACCCCTCCCCTCAAACACACCCACACACCCCTCCCCGAGCCACCTTCTTTGGTGTTTGTGTGCGCGTGTTTTTGACACTTTAACTGCGCTTCCACTTTGAGCATAACTTGCGTCACGCCCTTTGTTGTTGTTGCCGCGACTGTCGGTGCGGCTTTCTTGTTGTTCTTGTTGTTGTTGTCAGTGCAGCTTGTTGGCTGTCATTTTGCGTTTATTTTAGCCAGGTTGTAAATGGCAGCACTGTCATTGTTCAGGGTAACAGCCACCCCGCCCCATATCCCAGAAATGCCTGCCTCCATCGTCTGATTGTATTTTAATTTTAGAAAGACAAGAACCCTCAACAAAATCAGCTATAGTGTTTGTATTAGCCATATTCAGAGGATCTATCAATGCATTTACATGTTCAGGGGCAATCAATAGTTAAAACAACAAATCTCTATACATACTTGCTACCTAAATGGTATGCATCATCCCGAAAATATAAAACATACCTGAAAGAAAAGAGAGAACATTTTGTTAGTCAAATTCGTATCGCAAACCTAATTTATATTCTTCGAGAAGTATTCTTAAGCTAACGAACTTGGCATAAAAGCCTTATCACTCTGTCATCCTCTCGAATCAGGCAACCGGATCGAGTATTGTCAATCCGCCCGAGGGGGGGTGGAAAAATGCGAGGCAAATCGGCTTACAGGGAAGTATGGATGCATGGCCATGGCATTTATTGAGTCCCCTGCAGCTGCATTTCGGACTAAGCCAATAAGCGTTGGAGTAAAGTGAAATAAAAGTAGGGAAGGCTAATGCCGTGTCTCATCCCCCGACCCGCTCGCATTTACTTGGGTATTTGGCCTTACTCAGCCTGGCCGTATTTTGCCAGCCTTCGCACAGCCCTCCCCCCAGCATCTGTCGTCACGTTTTAGCGCTTTAGTAGCTGCAATTTGCTGGAGCGTGCGGCCGGGCCAAGTGCACACATGCATGTGCAAATAACTTTTTACGGTAATGCAAATGAATGCCAATTTACGAGCCGAGACATTCCCTGTACTCTAGGAGCAGAGGTGTCCCGACCAATCGCATTAGTCAGGCCAATTTGCAGCTGGTGAGGTGACAACTCAATGATTCTCCTTCGATCTCAAGAAAATGCCAAAATTTTAGCTTAGCAACTTTGTTGGTAGGAGTTTCTTAGCTAATAACTAAAATAAAACATGACTACATTTAAGATAAGTACATGGACTTACACACTTCTTGGAAACTTAATGAGATGCAAGCTAAACAACTTACTTATCCAAATTAAATGGAAACTTTGAAGTCAGGAAATCAATAGAAAAAAACCTTTCAAGAAACTAAACTTTTAATAAATAAATTAAGTCGAATTCCAATTTTAAAGAAGTGCTATATTCCATGATATTAAGTGAAAAACATTTACTCTTATTGTTAGCTGAAGATGTTCAATATTAAACACTAAAACATTGATTTTCACTCCCTTTTTTTTTTGTTTCCAAGCTGACCAACTTCTCCACCAAAAAAGTTTTCATTTGTGTAAATATGCAACAGCTTTCAACTCCAGAAAAAATACAAAAAGCAGCGCTTCCGCAGCCATAGGAAAAGTAAAGCCAATAACAAATTCCTTTTCGCTGAAAATTGCTCGACAGGTTCGCTCTAAAGCTGCGGAAAGTTCTGACTATAAAAAAATTGAAATTCCAGAAGGGAAAAAAGAAAAAGAGCAATGCATGGAGCAATCATTTATGCTGCGCTTTGTGGAGGCCATTTTCACGGGCTTTCCCTGCTGAAATACAAAACAAAAGATGCCCCTATTTAGGGGTGTGAAATTTCGATCCCTTTGTCGTGACATTTGACTGGCAAATTATTTAAGATTACACAATGCGAACAATAAGCCTGGCACGGGTGTCCCTTGGCCTCGGAAACTCCCGTCTTCAGCACGCTGACCACGCCCAAACTGCACAGGGAGAAATACTAGACGGTAGGGAATACTCAAAAATGTTTTCTTTAAATTGAAAATGTTTTCTTTAAATTGGAATAGTTTTCTTTAAATTGAAAAACAAAAAGAAAAGGTATATATACATATAAACTAAACTTTTTTTTGTTTCCTAAAAACCATATTCTTTGCCTAACTAAATCCCTTTTTAATCAAATTAATATATTTCCCTATTTTCTCTGAGTGCACCTGAGTGACCAGTTGTGGAGCCCTTTTCATTCCATTCTGGATTTGCTTTTGAGTGGGCAGTGTGTGTGTGTGTGTGTGTGCCCTTTGTCTGGGTGGCCAAGAGAGGCCCAAGCATTATAAAACAATTTGTTGTTTTGACACCAGCAGGCCGAGGATCCCCCTCCTCGGCCCCCAACATTTATTTAACCGCAGCTGACCCCACCTGAACCCTTTTGGCCGCACACACGTCCATTGTTTGCTCATTGCGAGACAGGATTCCGCTTTGCTTCCGTTTTGTTTGCGGCTGCCATTGGTATTTGTTTGCTTGCCTATGTGTGTGTGTTGTGTTTGCCTTGGGTCTACTTTTTATACGAAGTGAAGCACTTAAGTCCTGTTTATTTATTGTGGAGTCGCCCTTTAAAGCTGCAAATTATTTTAAGCGCTTAGGTAAAAGCTCCCAAGAAATCACTAATTGATAGATTAAGTCTCACTTGAAATAATACTTAAACAAGCTTAATCTGCAAGCATAAATATTTACAAGACTTAATTCTCTAAATTGATATTTCATATTTAATATGCTAGATTAAATCTAGCATTGCAGCAACACTTGAAATAATACTTAAACAAGCTTAATCAGCATTGCATAACTGCAAACTTAAATATTTGCAAGATTTAATTCTTTAAATTGAAAAATTCATATTTAATATGCTAGATTAAATCTAGCACTGCAGCAACACTTGAAATAATAATTAAACAAGCATTACACAACTGCAAACTTAAATATTTGCAAGACTTAATTCTCTAAATTGAAAAATTCATATTTTAATTTAAAATGGAGATTAAAGAATTCCTTCCTGGAAAAGTTTAATCAAAAAGGTATGCGTATTAAAATTTTGCGTTATGTCCTCCCACACACACGCACACACACACACACTCCTGCCCGAGCAGCCTTTACGCCCCAGCAAATTTATGTGGCATACTTTGCGGCATTGTTGCACGAACCCGTGGCAAGCCGACAGCGACTAAGCGCATTGGATTACACGCAAATACGATCAACAATTGAAGCTGCTCCTAAGCCGGCTAACCCTAAGCTCATTACACTAAAAACTCGGTAGGAGCAAGAGAGAGAGCAGAATTTGTTGATGAACTCAATTAGAGGCGATGGCAACAACAAAGCCCAGGCCGAGACAATGCCACCCCTTATTAGCCCTTTTTTAATTAATTTTGGATTTTTTGTTTTTTGTTTCTGCTGGGTGGCTGGGTGGCTGGGTGTTTGTTTTATTTATTTGAAATTTACTCAGGCGCCAAACTGTTGTGAGCGCAACTTGGCCAAATCAAATTATGAAAATTATTTCCCTTTCTGTGCAGGCACAGGCACACTTTCAATTAGTCAAATGGAAAGTTCTTGCCGAAGACAAAAGTTGGCCGAAACTTGGAGGAACTTAAGGGAAAATATAATGCGTGGACGTGGCCATTTCCAGGACACATTGGACGTGAGTGCAGACCATTTTATTGCCCTTTCAACTCGCAAGAAAAGCGGCAAAGAAATTGCAACTAAAACGCAGTCATGCTGCACAGGATAATCCATGGGATAATCCAGCGGCACTGCACAGGGAGCCCCACAAAAAATCCTACAAAAGGGGGGCACACACGCTCTTCTCTATTTTTTATATTTTTTTTTTGCAGTCCACACATGTTCAATTTTATGCTAACAAAGCTTTTTTTATTGAGACCTACTGCAGGAGTGGGCGTGGCCCATCGGTCGACTGCAATTTCGCGGCCTTTGTGTTTTTTTTTCGCCAGCTTTACGGCCGAAAAATTGAAATGAATTTTCAGCTTGGAGCATGAGTAAATGCATTTTTTAAACCGTTGCTTTTTTACTACGTTTTTTTTTCGGGCTTTATTGTCTTGCCTGCTGGCCCTTAAATGTAAACATATTGATGATGATGCCGCAAAAGCTGGGCTTATGTTTGCCTTCATCACTGCGATCGGTATTGGCAGGCTTAGGCGGGAAAAACTTTTTAAATTACTACCCCGCCAGGTTGTATATTTTCCAGCTTCTCAGACCCAGTCATAGGGTAATTATTTGCCGAAAAGGGTGTGTTATATTTATATTTTATTTTATATTTATATCGATTGAGACAGCCCTTGGATTGAGTCTGATGGAAAAGCCATTAATTGCCATTAAAAAGCATTACAGAAAACTTTTTGAACACAATTTAAAAAGTCGATTTTGGCCCGCTCGAAGCTGAGAACTTGTTTACCTATTTTCCAGGATAATCTGACCCGTCAGCCAACCCATTTTCCGCAAAGGCTGCCCGACTGAGTGGCACGTGATTAGGGCAACTCATATGTGCATAGAGCGCCGCGGGCCAAGTGGAACACAATTTGCATATATATCTTTATGAGCGGGGGCCAACTGGAAAAACAACAACACGACCTGACCTGACCCTCCCAAAGCAGCAAAAACCGAAAAAATAATGTAAAAAAAAGGGATGATATGGAACAAAAAAGAATAATAATATACGAACGCAACAATTTTTCGGCGTGGCTGCTGATGTTTTATTTTTTATGCAAATTTTTTTGCATATGAGAAATTGCCAGAAAATAGGCGAGGGGAGGCCCCCAAGAAGAGCACCAAAATCATCATACACTCGTTGTGTGCAAAAACTTTAATAAAAGACTGTGTCGGCAAGGGGCTGAGGGCTCCAGCCATAAATTCGCAGGGCGGGGTGCGACGTGCCTCTTCAAACAAAGCAACACTCAACGTCGCCGCGGCTCCAACAAAATAATTTCAGTAGCAAAAAAAGAGGAGCCCATGAGGGCTTTCGGGTTGCTTGCATATTAAAAGTCAAAAGCGTTGAGCTGCTGAAAGGAGTAAAAGTCGAGCTGGGGCTGGGGCTGGGGGTTGGAATTCCTTCTGCCTTGTTGCATGCAACACGGAAATTTGCGTTGACAACAATGCGACATGTTGGGGTGGCCCCGAATCCAGAGGTAGTCTCTGCATACCAGCTTAAATTAGTTAATATTAATATTTTGGCATGTTTGCGGGCGGCAACTTCTTGCATAAACATGCCTGGCAATCTCAGTTAAGCAGGAGATAAGTACGATAAGTTTTAATTAAATCTGGCAAATAAGGCAATAGCGTTATGCTTAAAATATATAATTTTGTATATATAATTTTCTATATAAATTATGGTTTATTAATATAAAATTATCCCTTGACTCTATCCCTTTAATATTACATTTTCCTAGGGAAATTGTTGAAGAAGCAACTTAATAAAACCTAAATAAACCAGAATTGTTACGGTTTGCTGCCTTGATTTATTTGAACTTGTTCTTATTAACTTGAGCTAATTAATATTTTTTAAATTATCCCTTGACTCTATCCCTTTAATATTAAATTTTCCTAAGGAAATTGTTGGAGTAGCAACTTAATAAAACCTAAATAAACCAGAATTGTTACGGTTTGCTGCCTTGATTTATTTGAACTTGTTCTCTCTTCTGCTTACTTTTCCAGCTACTGGCTCTGTGTCTGCAACTTCGGGGGAATAAATCAAAAATTGCAATAAAATTGTTTCCGCTGCAGATGCGAGCAAAAAGAACAAAAAGAAACTTCTAATTGGTAATTGCAATTGTGCACCGATGCTTCCCGAATTTCCGTGGTATCTCTTTCTCTTCACAGATACTCGAGCTCAACTTGTGAATTATGTGGGACAGCTTTATGTATTTCGTCCTTTAAAGGAAGAGTTTCCATATCAATTTAAGCTGACAAAAAATATTGCTAATTATTTTGCTTATCTTGTACGCATCCACTGATTGACACACTCGCCAAGCCTTCAAGTACACCTGGTTAGGTATTTCCAAATTACACACACCTGTCTCCGTGTGAAATTTTGGCGAAAACCGCATGCGATGACAGCTGCTGACAAATAAACTGACGGACCAACATGACAACAAACAATTGCTACAATTGCCTTTGATTTAATTATATTTGCATCAGGGCGCAATGAAACAATTAAAATTCATCAGAGTTAATTACGGCCGCAATTAAGAGGACATTTTCATAACTAATTAGGGGTAATGAAAAAACAAAACAACAGCCAAGAGAAAGTGAAGTATTTTCATTATGTTCCCCCGTTCGTTGTACTTTTCCAGTTATTTTCCTTGTTTGTTTTTCTCGCTTAAATGAACAGGAAAAATTTCCATTTAAGTCTCATAAAGAGAGAAGGGATGTGCGGTTATGAAATCATAAATCTGAACGGATTAACTGTTTTAAATTTTATATGTTCGGTTAACTAACTCTGAGGTTAGTATAATCCGGAAAATTCCTACGACTAGTTTGTATTTAATCTACCTATATCAGTAGAGCTTAAAATCGACTTGTACTCATAATAGGATATTGGAATTTTCCGTTTTAAATGTCAGATTAAATTTAAGACTCTTAGCCTTAGATGTAAATCTGCTTATATGGCACAAGGCCCGTGTAAAAATGCCAGCCAAGCAGGAAAAAAGCAGCAATTATAAAAGTGGAAAACAATAAGAAAAGGAAAGCTGTCTGGCCTGGCTGCGACTTTGTTGTGCTTCGTTAGGCGACTTGGCCCAATCTTCTCAAGTTCTCCTCGGCGGTTTTCCCCGGCGCAAGTTTAAGTGGATTTTCATAATTTACGCGCTCTGTGCCCGGTGAAGAATCATAAATTATTACCCGCAGCCGGGAGTCACCGCCTCGCCCCCTTCAGCTGGGCTGTAACAATTGCATTTAATTGTAAGTAAAATATGTGAAAAGTTTGTGTTGTCTTTTTATTTTTATTTTTTGTGTCTTGTGCGTTATGAAGCCGTATCGAGTGTTTGGAAACTTTTCAAGTCTCCAAAGTGGGCGGAATTTATCCGTTCAAAGGCCTGCCCCTACTCCCCCTGATTTTCCTACCCCCCTCGATGTCAGCGACATGTTGTTTTCATGTGATTTCCCTCTGTCAGCAGCAGCAGCAGCAGCTGCGACTGTGTGTCTGTCTGTTGGGCGCCTTTTTGTTTCGCTTTCATGATGATTTTCCAGCTTGTGATTCCTATGTTTGCCTTTCGTCAACGTTTATGACAATATATCAAGGGAGCTCCACCTCCATCTCCAATGCTATTTCCATTCCCATTTCCCAGAGCTCCAGAACTTGGTCTACTTTATGCTTTTATTGGTTACATGAAAATATTTTCCCCTGTTCCCTATATTCTTCCTTTTTAGCCCTGCCTTCGCCAGCCACAATTGTCAGCCACAGAAGTTATGAAGTATTTTTTCTTGTTTTCACAGTACTAGATGGGGGAGGGAGGAAATTCGAGCGACATGTTGCCGTAAAGTTTTTAATTAAATTGTTAGATTTTACATTGACACTTTTTTCAGTTGTTGCTTGTGAGTGACAAGCAAATTGGGTTTCTTGTGAGCAAATACAAATACTACACTGCCTAACCATGGGTGAAATATGGTCAATATCGGTGCGGGAATTTGCTCAATATTTTTGCTTATCCCTGTGCTATATTAAGTGCAATATTTTAGAGAATTTACTTTCCTCTACTATCGCTTAATGCATAGCAACCACACTTTTCGGCAGTTTATGGCACGCACATTGTTAGCCGGGTCCTGAAAGATTTTCCAGGAGAAAGGCCACAGTCCTTGGTCAGTCCTGACCTCTCCCGATAAATGTGCGAAGTGTGCACGCTCCGGTAATATTTCCTCCCCCCCAACGGAAAAGGTGGAAATAAAGGCAGCCAGGGAGGGCAAGTTGGCTGCGGTCTCATGATAAAGTTGACACTTTATGCGTTTTGGCTCAGCGTCGACAGCCTGAGGGCAGAAAATGCAAAGAGCCATGTGCGGAAGTGCGGAAAACTCCATAGTCACATGTGAGATTCGCAAAGTTTTTGATTTTGTTTAAAAATTTGAAGCGATTCCTTAACAAGAAAACTTTAAGCCAAGACTTGAAACTCAAAACTCAAAAGATCCTATCTTACCGCATTTGCAGAACTTGTTTATTTAAAACAAGCCCTCAGATTGAATGAAAAATGTTAACTTATACCGAATTCACGAGCTTTTTAGGCTATTTCTATTTTTAGTAGTTCGACACAAAAATCAATTAAACGCTTTCGGCACCGGTGGCGTATACGCAATGTCTGCTGCCGACCTGGATTTTTTCATTGCGTATACACACATGAATGTGAAGTGCAGCTTGTGTGGCCCAAAGCTAAACTCAGTTTAGGGGAATAACCAACACCCCGATTTACACTTTCGTGCTTTATTTTTAGCCCGAAATCAGCAGTTTGTTTTTGCGGTTTTTGCTGTTTTAATTACTCCTATTACATGTCCATATATCTGCATTTATGTATATTTTTGATAACGACATTTGCATGAACGCTGTCGCTTTGGTTTTTGGCACTTAACAAAACTCATGACTTTTTAAGTAGAACTCGAATTTTGGCTGACATTTGGGCTTTCAATTGAAGTTGTAAAAGGAAAATGTAAAAGGTAATTTAATTTGATTTCATAGCTAGATCGTATTAGTTTATAAAATATAAATTGAAAATAAAAATAACCCACAACTGTGCAGGGACTATGTAGAAAGTGCTCTATTTTCCAATTTCAAAATCAAAATTGAATTATAGAAACCTGGCCATCATTTATATTACAACATTAAACCTCCAAATATATTTTTGAGATATTTAAATTTAAATAAAGTTAGCGGTGAAAAGCCCTTTTCAATGCGACTTTTCCTGCTCAATTCGGGACCCCTCATCAGGCTGTTTGAACAAAGCCCGTTTGCACAATAATTTCGAGTGCACGCGTGTTCAAATGAATTGAATTGGGTAATTGAATGCATGAGTGACTGACTGGCTGATTGACTGGCGAGCTGGGTTGATTGAGAGCCGTTGTGCAGAATGCTCCGGAATGCTCTCGGCCACACCCTCCTAATTCACGAAATATATATTCTTTTTCCTTCCAGTTGCACTCTTTCCCGATGCTTTTGGGGTTGGGCATTGCAACGTGGCGGTGCGACAATCGCAACGCCTTTCAATCAAACGCTGCACACAAATTCCCAAACAAACCGACAGTCGGCCACGCCCACGTCCGCCCATCAGCCCCCTCGACCCCCTCGACCTGTCACTGCACGTGACAAATGCCGACAAACGACAAACGGCATTCGCTCGCCGGCCTCCTCCTGGCGGCTCCACGCAGCCCTCTTGACGCTTTCAATATTGCAATACGGCCGGAAGGGTTAAAAGCGCGCTACCTGAAGTTTTGGCCCGGCTTTGAGAGCCACTAATTTGCCAGACATCTCCCTCCATGCATTTGGCTCTGACACATTTTCCGCGCAAGTCAATCCTACTATATTTCGGAGTCCTGATTATGAAATATTCCCCCAAGGCACAGGTTATAAAGGGAATTGAGCACACTATATATTTAGCTTGGTTTCCCCATGAATCCTGTTTAGCTTTCAATATGATTTATTTATGTGAAATGTAATCATTGTACGCTGGCAATCATTAATGCTACGAAATTAGCAAATAAATCAGTGGTGTGAGCTCTTCCTTACGACAAATTTGATTGGCTGAAAAGCTGGTGCCAACAAGGAAACCGGACAGGAAAATGACAATTCTTTTCGCACCCAAAATTCACCCCACAATTGCTGTCATTAATCATTTGGCCTGAAGAGGTGCCAAGCCGCCTGGATGACGTTAATCTGCCGGGGATATTTCGCCCAAAACTAGGTCTAATTTCCAATCCCCTAGCCACTTAAAGGTAAAATGCCCTGGACTATTTTCCGTTGACAATTTAAGTTGACTGTGTGGGCGTGGTGCCCTTTGTTGCTGGCTTTTGACACGTGTCATTTACCTATGAAGGCGTCAACGACGGCGTCAAACTGAATGAAAGTGAATGACAAGGCCATGTTAATGGCTATCGAGTAACAAAGAAATAGCCAGCATAGTTCCTGGCCAAGATGCCATCTACAAAATACCTGGGTTCTTGTGGCAATTAAAACAATTTCTTGTCCTTCGAGAATGTTAATTAAACGTGGAGTCCTGGCAGGACAGGAAAATGGATTCGAACGCAATCAAGTGTGGTAATTGCTGCACACAATATTGAGGAAAAATAAATGCTACAGATAAAGCATCTTAGGAAATCATTGTTCAAAGTGGAAAACGAACTTAAATAATGATTATCACTATAAGGGATATAGTACAAATCAATTTCTAATGATTATTTATTGATTTTCCATTCAAAGCTTGAACTCACTTTGCAAACATGCTGTTTTTATAATTGGTCAATTATTTTTGTAGGTTTTCACAGCACATAGAAAATATTTCCTTAATAAAATATAAACTGGGACAATCCGATTATGGTCAGTAGGTCAAAACAATAAATTCTGGTCTCTATTAAAAACATTTCTATTCTTCGGAAAATATTGTTTTTATTTAAGGTTTCTAAGGCGCATTCGTCCTTTTAAAGCTTTTAAATATTTCAGCAAAATGAAGGCAAACTTTTGGCAAGTAAGAGAAGTTGGTAAGTCCACATGCTTTTGCTTCATGCTCGCCATTTTACTTGTGAACTTGTGAAATGCAAACTTTTTCTGGGCTCTTTTGCAACAATATAACATGCCATTGACCTGCACTTTTTATCGATTTTTTCTTCAGTGCACCGGTGAGCTGTCTCATCAGAAAACGCTTAGGCAGTCGACTGAACCTCCATGGCATTCCCTGCCCGTGGCCAGCATTATGCCAAATGGGCAGTTCTTCTTCCACTGGCGGTAATTTATTTGCACTTTGATAGCAACAAGATGCATGCAGGGGGTGCAGGGGGGGGCCCACTGGGTTGGGGGTGTAGGACCCTCCCCTATAAATCACTGGGCGAAGGAGCAGATCCTGCGATGCTTTCGCTGCTGTTGTGGCCTGCAACTGCCGCTGCAGCGGCTGCTGCGACTAAGCAGTTTATTGAAAAGTGGGCCCAAAGTGCGACGCCATAAATATCAGCTCAAGTGGGCGCAGAGCCACGCCCACAGCCACAAGGATTTTATAGAATTTTCGGGGCTACTTCCTAAGCTTTAATACTTCAATAAGAGGTTGCTGAGTAAATGGAATTAAGTTAGTTAATACTCTTAAGAATAAAGGAATTTAAAAAGTTAATTTATTCGGCTTCTGAATCTTAAGTAAAAGATCTAAAATAAAAGGGATTGGACGAGTGCCAAGGTCAGGGCGCATTGCCTTAATATATTGCTCATCAAATAGCACTCGGCACTGCCATTCAACAGATTCGCATTTTTGATGGCGGCAGGCAGCATCCTGGCATCCTTGCATCCTGGCTCTATACTGTATACGAGTTGCATTTCATTGCATTCGCTTCGATGGCCGCTCAACATGCTCAGAAGCGCACTCGAAAAACGCCATGAACAGCAGTGGCAGGATGTTAAGGGTCCTTCCCCATTCACACAGACACGCACGCACGCACACAGCGGCAGCGGCTGCGGGGTGTGTGTTGGTTTAACGAGTTCAAAGACCTGCCAAAAAGCCGGCATGTTAGGCGCATTTTTCGCGAGCCGGATTAACATGGGTTCCACTAAGGCGGGAGACTTACGCTAACAGTGAGAGAGGAATTTTCGAAAGTTTTAGGGGTTCGGTGTAAGACTTAACAGCCAACAAAATTGTGATTTCAATAGTTTAACATTCTGGTGAAATTTGTCATTTGCTTGTAGTTCTTGCCCCTGTTTTCTCTAGCTTTATAATAATATATAATATAATATATATTACATATAATATATAAAAAATATATGTGTGGATTTCAGTTTTAGCAGACAAATATATACATCAAATATATACATCACTTAATTCCTCGGGAATCTTGTTGCATACACCTAACACCTAGTTAGGTATTAACATTGAATACTCGAAAGTTTTCCAGTTTTATATTTATTTTACATAGCCATAGTAACTGTAATGGAGGGGAATGTGGAACTTATTTGCTTCCACAGAGTGTTACCTGCTCCTTTAAACTGCAATTTCAAACTGGACTTGGTAGAAAACACAAATAAGTTCCACTCTCTCCAGTAGCTTACGAGCTGTAAGTTTCTCGACATCGAAATGTTATTTTCCGAGGGAGAACAGCAACTGTAGCTGGGAATCGGCAAGCGAGAGTCTTATTTGCTTCCACAGAGTGTTATCTGCCCCTTTAGACTGTAATGTTAAACTGGACTTGGTAGATAACACACATAGGTTCCACTCTTCCCAGTAGCTTAAGAGCTGTAAATTGCTCGACATTGAAATGTTATTTTCCGAGAGAACAAAGCAGCTGCAGCTTGGAATTCGAAGTATTTCAGGGGAATGTGGAGCTTATTTGCTTCCACAGAGTGTTACCTTCCCCTTTAAACTGTAAAGTTAAACTGGACTTGGTAGAAAACACTCATAGGTTCTACTCTCTACAGAAGCTTAAGAGCTGTAAGTTCCTCGACATCGAAATGTTATTTTCCGAGAGAGAACAGCAGCTGTAAAGAAGCTGGAAAAGGACGAACGAGAGTTGCCGAGCATCGCGAGTAATTAACGAAGTTGCTTCGCTTTATGACATCTCTGTGTGGATTTTAACCTTATTTTGCCTTAGCCAGAGCTCGGTCCTTGTTACTGCGTATCCTTTCTCTTTATTTTCCCTTTTTGTTTTTGTGTTGGTTCGGCAACTTCTTGTTATCTTTGTTGCTGCCGCCGCTTGCCGCTTGCCGCTCTCGAGTCGAGTCGCAAAAGTTGTTGACAGGCATCTCAGCTCGCAGCTCGCAGCTCGGCTTGAAATAGTTTGCATGAAATTAAAATAATCTCCAAGATTTATTGCTCTAGAAAGCGCAATTGACTCGACTCGACGGGGCTCTCCTCCCTTCTTGGATGAGCCTTTAAATATGCCAGTGGAGAATTTAAGGCGATTCATGCAAATTTCGGGAATTAAAGAAAGTATTTGGGGCTGTTTATCGGTGGCTAACCGGGAAACTTAGCAGAAATTGGCCCAAGCTCCTGCCGCTTTGCTCAAGGGTCGAGAGTACATATTTGCGTTTACTTAGCTCCCCCCTTGCCCCCCGAATTCCTACTTTATTTTAGCGTTCCTCCATTCCCCTCCCCCCCCCCATTTTTTCCGCTCGCCTCGGGCATTTCTCAAGACGTTGGCAGGTCCTCAGTAGTAAATGCAGCTGCCACTTTGGCCAACTTGTTGTTGACTTGTTGCCACTCTGACCGTTGGGAGGGATAAGCGGAAATGAAGTTGGCAATGCGGAAATGCCATTTTTCATGATTTCTCTCCTCTGCGCACACACGCACACCAGCCCTCTCCCCCGCTCTCCTCTTTCGGGTTTGCTTCTGACAAATTGTTTGGCATTGCTGGGCCAATATTACCAGTGCATACCCATCCTTGGAGACCGACTGCATCTGGGAATTGTCTTGGTCTTTATCTAATTGGGGAAGTGGCCGGCATTGACTGGAGTAGGATTTCCAGGAATTTAAAGTGGCAGATAGGAGTTAGACTCGGAGTGATGGCTGCAGCTCAACTGTGTAATCCATCAACGAAATAAATTCGCAGGCTTTTAAGACTTTAATTGTTGGTGAATAAACAAAGAAATAATTTATACGAGCACAAATCACTTTAGAAATAGTTTCCTATAGGGTTTTAACTATGATTTTTCCCAGACTTTATATCACATATGCCTTCTAAAGTTTGCACATATAATTTTTATCCTTTACAGACAGATTCAATTTGCATCACGGTCATCGGCGACTTTTTTTAATGGCTTTAAGCGAGAGTTCAGTGGCTGGTGGAGGGGCAGGACTCAAGGAGCATCGATCATAAATGATGGAGTGCGGCAATCAAGATAAATGGTTCCGTCGAGTGCCGGAGCCAACGGCTCCTAGAGAAATTCACGACTCGACGGCCATTTATGGCCGAGCCGAGCTCGATGACATCACGGCGTATGCGCAATGTACGAGGAGAGCAGTTTTAAAGTGGCGAAAACAAACAAAGGCCCCGAAAAAATCAAGCAAACTATTTACAAATTGTTGGGCCCTTGAAAGAAGTCATAAATTGAAGGCAGGACGTGGCAGGACATGAAAACATTATCGAATATGAAACGAGAGGGCAGAAAGCGTTTAGACCATAGTTTCCGGGCTTGTTCTTGGCCCGAAATGGTTATGGGCACAAAGGCGGCAATGCTCGGCGGGGGTGTGGCCCAATTTTATGGGCCCAAACATTTTTTACGAGCACTTACTTCCGCCCCAGAAATTAGACAACTGCTGGGAGCCGTTTATGCCCGAAAGGGTGTTGCCATCAAAAATGCTTTCCAATAAGCCGAGACTCCGGCTCCGTTTCTATATCTCTCTGAATTTATGATGTGTGTAACAATTGGGCCATTGTTAAGGTCGCCCCTGGCCATCCGCTCGAGTATGTCATGCAAATTCAGGCTACTTTATTTAATGCGAATTTTACGAGTGCCGAGGAAGGGATTAATTTGCCCCTGGCAGTGTCTCAATTCTCGGCCCCTGGATAAATAATAATTTTGGGGCTTACTTCTCTGGATAACTCTCTCTGTCTTTGTGTCTTCCTTATTTGTTTTTGCAACTCAGTGATGCTTAAAATTTAACTTTCCGGCATTTGTCATGTTTTGTTTGTCTGGTGTTTTGGTTTTGGTTTCCCCGCTGGCGCAATTTATGCATGAGGAAGCCAAAAGGCTGCGGTACGTGCAGAGGCCCCTTCTAAGCCTAAAAGTATGCATGGCCAAAAAGAGCACGTTCCGCAGATAACAGGACAACAAACGGAAAGGAAAGCACAAGAAAAACAAGCCATTGATAACTGTGTGCAGAGGAAAAAATAAGTAGTAAACTAACGCAACAAACAGAGCGAAAATCAGACTTCAGTCAGGGAACCTCTTATGTGGCTTTGAAAGCCTCAATAAAAATAGTTCCTAGCTCAAGCTCTGGATGTTAGAAAGCCCAAAACACTCTTTGAAGATTAAATAATATATTTTAATATATTATGATACCTTCTATATGATAGAAATAAAATTGAGCTGCTACTTTTCTCCCTGTGCATTTATATTTGCTTGATTTTTGGGTCCATTCTATTTTCCGATTGTGTGCGTGTGGACTAACAGATATGTTTGTTATTTAGGCAAATGATTTTTCGTTTTGGGGCCCCGTTGCCAATGATGTGGAAAATGCAAGCCGAAGCGCAGCTGTGGCCTTTAAATGGGTCACAAGGTGGCAGCATAAAAGGAGAGCTGCTCAAAGCCAAACAATAATAAAGGCCAAATAGAAGAGCACTAATGCTAAACGGAAACCGGGAAAACCCCGCAGTGGTTCGGTCTGGAAAACTCCTCCAGCGAGGAAGCGAAATTGTAATCCAATGCAGTCAAAGCATTGCGAAAACATCAAGGTACAATATAAAAACCAAAACTATAGCAAAACAGCAGAAAACCAGAGCCAGCCCAATGCGAAGCGGCAAAAGTGAGAGACAAGTATTGAAGCCAAATTGAACCGCGGCAAAGCAAAGTCCTGGCCAAGGAGAGCAGCCTGAAGTAAGTGAAATCACATTGCACAGGCAATGCTCCAAGTCCTGGCAAGTAAACAACTTTTTTCAAGTCTAAATTGTGTCCTTGGAGGTTGAGAAAATGTCATCAAAATTATGATATAAATACACGAAGAAATCAAATATGAAATATGAAAATATTCATTCCAGGATGAGATATAAGTTTTCTATTAAGTGTTCTCTTTTAAAATAAAGGGACTTGAGATTGAATTGCATTTATATTCCTTAAATAAACATGACCTTGACATAGTTATACTAACTTCAACAGTTTATTAAAGTCAAATAATTCAGAATCCCTCTGTCACAAATAATAATAAGCACAATATGATACTGGATATATGAAGAAATTAAATATGAATAAGATTTACAGAATTACAGCTATTCCTTCCAGGATGAGATATAAGTTCTCTTTTAAAATGAGGAAATTTGAGATTGATTTGCATTATTATTCCATAAATAACAAAGGCCTTGACATGCTTATACTAACTTCAACACTTTATTAAAGTCAAATAATTTTGCAATATATTTCTTGTATTTTTTAAAACCTTGAAATACAAAAAATCTCTGTCACAAATAATAATAAACTCAATATGATACTGGCAACGTTTTGCAGGCTCAAATCAATGCGGTGAATTAAGCTCAACTATTGAAGCCTGAGTTTTACTCAATTTCATGTGTAAATAGTAACAAAAATCCCAGAGAAAAAAGAATCCAGGGATTTACAGTTTCAGCTTTTTCCGGCTGCCACGCCAATTTTTCATATTGGCCACAAAATACAGGCGGGCATGCACGAATATACAGCAATATATGTTTTTTCCGAGCTGCCGTGTAAAAACAAATAAGGCAACATCAATTAAAAACAATAAATAAAAGCCGGAGCAACTTTTGCATTGCATCAGCAGAAGTCCAGGCGGGAAATGGAAATGAAAATGAAACTGAAACGGAAAACAAATCATAGCCGGGTGCTGGCATTTAACAATAGTTTATTGCCTTTCTCTAAACAAGATCCAAAGCAGCGGGCCGTATTTTTACTAACGGGTAGGAATTTCCAAGCCACAAGCTGCTGCCAGAGCCGCCGGAAGCCCTCATTCGGGCCAAAATCCTTGCCACAACTTTTCGCCCTCACTCGACATGAATATCAATATTTGTAAGCTCCGGTTAGTAAAGCAACTGTTGTAATTTACATATATCTCTGGATATATACATATATCTGCCGAAATTCCCTCTCCCCAGCCGACAGGAAACTTTTTAATTTTCGTTTTCAGGGCCACCAGCCTCAGCCACGTTGATTGCACATCATTTTCAATGTGCTGCGCTCTGGTAGCAAGTCTATTTTTTCGCCGTTTCCATTTGCCGCGGCTTATGTGCGGCTTAGCGACGTATTAAACAATTGAAAAGCATTTCCACATTTCCACAGGATGCCGCAGCAGGACAACAACAAGGATTCTCATAGAAATCAGGCATGGAGGAGGCGGAAAAATTGATTGCCGTTTCAGGGGCAATTTTTAATGAACAGCAAATAACAATGACGCCAAGGGCTTACCCACAGAAATGTGTGGCAAATGAAAAAGCACAACATGCCACATGCCACAAGTTCCAAATCAAATTTGGGAAATGACATTTCTGCCATGCGCTTAATTGTTTATTTTCATTCCGGATCAAAATGTATTTATCTTGGTAATTGAATGGTAAGCTAGAAGTGCCATAAAGCGAGCGAAATTTTCCAATTTCCAGTTGAACTTAGTGTGAACAATTTCATTTAATTAAGAGGATCCAATAACTGGCTATGACAATGAAATCATCATCGCTTAAAAGGATTTATTTATATTTATAAGTGCTTAAAAATTGTGTAGTAAATAACACATAGCTGAATCAGTGAACCTTTCTGAAAGAGTTCTTCTAGAGTAATTCTTATGTATATATTTACTTGAATAAGTTCTTATTGTCTTTGATAACCTTTGATAACTTTGACAGAGAGTAAAGTAATTGTTATGTATATATTTACTTGAACAAGTGCTTATTTTCTTTGATAACCCAAACATTTCAAGTACTCTTCCAGTTGCTTTGATTTGCAATCAAATAACAATACCCTTTTTGAACTTCTGCTGGGTAATTCTTTCAAATCGCTCCAGTTTAAATGCTTTTAGTTTTGACTGCCCTGACATCCTGGCAATCTGCTCTAGTCCCGTCAACAATCCGCACCTATGTCAAATATTTTTCCAGCCAGCTTAACCATTCAAACTCAGGAGGCCTGGCCCGTAAAATGTTTTTGATGTCCGCCACGCCAAATGTGGCAAATGCCCGGCCAACATGCCGCATAAATAAATGCCCCAAATGCACTCGACTAAACACACTCGGATACACCCACTGCACCCACAGAGACACACACACACCCAGTCAATATTTGGAGAGCAAAATCGGTTTAAGGTTTGGGGAAATTGCGAGGCAAATTTATTTGCTGGCATGTGTGGCGAAGAACTCAACAAATTGTTGCTAAACTATTCTGTGCACTTGCAATCTTCACGCGATAAAAGTTTGCTCCCCAGAAAGTTGAAGAAATATGCAGGTAAATCAGGTGTTTGTTTTGGTATACAAATAAGATAGTTTCATGGCCACAGAAGAGTGATTCAGTTGCTGATTTTTTCAGAAGTTGTAAGAGCTGCCTCTTGATATAATACTGTATCTGTTTCTCTGTTTCACTGTATATTCTTTTTGTTCTGTATTTGGGCCATTAAAAATAGCTGGAGCTAATAAATAGCCGTATATTTTCCACTCACCTGAATTGGGTCCGTTGCTATTCGGGCGGGCAGAGGGGGCTCCGTCCCTGGCCTCCACCTCGAGGGCGTAGGCGCCCTTCTTCTCCCTGTCGAACACGGTTTTGGTGAAAATCTCGCCGCTCTGCAGGTTGATTTCGAAAAACTCTTTGCCCTCGTTCCGGGGGGAGTCGACAATGTAGTAGTAGACCTGCAAGGATACAACATCTCTGGTTTATTTCTGGACGTATCCTGGTTAATTAAAACGCGGCTATGATGCACACTCACTCCCTGGTGAAACTTCAAAAGGAGACAAATGAAAAATTAAATTCGAGAGTGGGAAAAAGAGAGAAATTTAATTACTCCTGCGGACATTAAAGCGGATCGCTAATGATAATCAAATCCCGCAACCTTTTGGGCGGAAAAGCGGGGACTATAAATGAAAACGCTAATTAGTGCGGACATTTCGCGCGTACATGCAAATTACTTGGCTTGAGGACACAAATTGTGGCCGAAGAAAGGCATTAAAAAAACACGGAATGGCCAGCGCCAAAGTGCCACATTATTATAATCGCGAGGGCGTCTGAAGGACCCCATCCACAGTCCGACCTCTTTCATCACAAAAGGCATCCCCTGCGGTTCTGTGCGTCCTGCATTTTGCATTAGTTTCTCCCCGGCTCTCTCAGGACTTTCACCGAGGGCTTAGCACACACTTGGAAGGCGTGCAAAAATGTTAAGTCTTTGACATTTATTAGCCAGCTGCCAGCTGATGGCCAAAGGAGGCCCCGCGAAGGACGAAGGACGAAGGACGCGGCCAGCGAAGGAGAAAAAACAATTACAAAGGCGTGAAAGGGTCGATGAAAGCGGCGGGAGATAAATTCAAGCTGCGCCTCAAAACGGAGTAAGACATGGAGATGGCGATGATAATGGTAATTTAAAGAGCTCTACGAAGGCCAATTTTGGGTTTTTTTTAAGATACTTTCAGGGTTATGCTGGATTACTAGTTCTGTAAAAATATTTATAGGGTTAACTAACGCAAATAAGGGATATTTAAGTGACTAAGAAGGAGTCTTTGGGAGACTTAAGATTTGCAAGTCCTTCGTTTTAATTCCTCCTATAAGTTAAAGCCTTTAAATATTACCTAGATTCACCGTGATTTAATAGAAATACTTTGATTACTTCATTAACTTTGCTTAAGAATGATAATGGTAATTTAAAGAGCTCTACGAAGGCCAATTTGGGGTTCATCAAGACACTTTCAGGGTTATGGTGGATTACTGATTCTGTAAAAATATCTATGGGGTTACCTAAAGCTAAAAAGGGATATTTAAGTGGCTAAGGAGGATTCCATTGGAGACTTTAATTGTTTAAGAAATATATTTAACACTTGCAAGACCTTCTATTTAATTGTTCCTATAAGTTAAAGCCTTTAAATGTTACCCCGATTTAATTAGATAAGTTCTCTTATAAGTTAAGTTCTGCTATAAGCCTTAAAGCCTTTAAATATTACTTCGATTCCCCGTGATTTAACAAAAATAGCTCTACTTCAAAATTCCCTAAGAAGGATTCAATTGGAGACTTTAATTTCTTTAGTAATAGACTTAAGATTTGCAAAACCTCCGATTTTATTCCTTTTATAAGTTAAAGCCTTTAAATATTACAGCGATTTATATAAAAATATTAGCTCTACTTCCTTAACTTTGCCTAGGAAGGATTCTATGGGATACTTTTATTTATTAAGTAATAGATTTAAGACTTGCAAGTTAAAGCCTTTAAATATAAGAATAATATTAAATATAAGTAAGAAATAGCTCTACTGCATTAACTTTGCCTAGGAAGGATTCTATGGGAGACTTTAATTTCTTAAGTAATAGATTTAATATTTGCAAGACCTTCGTTTTAATTCCTCCTAAAGTTAAAGCTATAAAATATTACCCCGATTCCCTGTGATTTAACAAAAATAGCTCTATTTCATCAACTTTGTCTAAAAAGGATTCTATGGTAAGTAATAAATTTTTAGATTTGCAAGACCTTCGTTTTATTTCCTCCTTTAAGTTAAATCTTTAAATAAGACATTACCCCGATTCCCCGTGATTTACCAATAATAGCTCTACTTCAGTGACTTTTTGTCTTTCATTCGTCATTATCATCCTGTCGCCGCTCTTCACTCTCCCGAATATCCTTTTTCGCTCGGTTCCTCACCGTCACCGTCACCGTCAGCGCCATTAATTTGCTAGCAATCGTCTGGCATTTCCGGCAAACTCCCCCGCTCACCTGCACACACCTGCACCTGCAGGCACCTCCTGGGCCCCCTCGGTACTCACCTGATTATTTGGGAATGTGCCATCCTTGTCGATGGCGTTCACCTGCGTCACTTTGGTGCCAATCGGCTCGCCCTCGAGCACCGTTTCCTGTTCGCGTTCGGTGAATAAGGGTATTTCATCATTAACGTCCTCGAGCATTATGTAAACGGTCGCTTCCGATGCCAATTGCTGGGCTCCGTTGTTCTGCAAAGGAAAGGAAGGGAAAACCAATTTAAAAAGGGCTCACAATCGGGGTTTGTTTGGTTTTTAATAAAAATGTTGCAGGCTGTTCAGGTTCGGACTTCTTAGTGTTTGTGTTTTAATTAAGCAGCGAAGGGCGTTTAATGAGATTCGGCTGGCCGCTTTTTGCTCTTGATAAAATATTTGTATATTAATTCGCAATCAAAGCCAAGCGTTGATTAAAAATGTTTGAAACATTTCACGTTTATATATATTTTCAATATATAGAAATTATTTTTCCTTGGCTGGCCACAGAGGGGAATGTGTTAATGAATATTTGAACTGAATGTCGGTTTCACCCTTTGTCACATGATTGATTAAACAATGGTCATCAATCAAGGCAGCAAATCCCATTGGCAGCTTGTCCTTTATTAGTTGTTTTATGGCCTGGTTGATATTCCTGGCCACAACCTCTATTTGCACAATATTTGGCATTCACATTTCGGCATTTCGTTATTAATCAATGCATATGGAATCAATATAAACATATAAACACATGTTTGCCCCAAAATTGACAGCAGCAAGGACCCTGAAGGACACGAGTGTCGAAATGAATTATGTATTTTGTGTTCACCGACAAACTGATGCGATTTGTCGAGCCCTAATTAGGCCTCATATTGACCATGATGAGGTTGGAGCTAAGACTTGTTGGCCAGCTCACTATGGCTCAAAGTTTAAGGTTGACCTACTTGTTTTAGAGTAGATTTCTGTAATAATTAATGAACTTTATTCCGGAGAATGAATTAACACCAACCGCAGAGCTGATAAAAAATATTAGCTGACATTTTATCCAGCCACAAAGAAGGATAGAAAGCGAATTAAAAATTAATACGCGGATAATGTCCAACTAATACATGGCGATGTTTAAACTTTCATGGCTTCCCAGAAACCGCAACTATTTTGAAATTTCATTTGGAAATCTGTCTCATTTTCCGGATGGCTGGGAGGGGATAATCCCATTGGGTGCATTAGCTTTTAGCTGGCAATTTGCACGTAATGAAACTGAAGTCCTGCCACGTATTAAATTACCTGCACAGTGAATGCAAGTGCGATAAAATCGTTTGCGAATGTTTCTATTGAATGTTTATAACATTCCGCGGTTATTTGCGGAATTCCCATTAATATTTCAAAAGGCGGGTTTATTTGTCTGGCATTTCGAGTGGGAAATCGATGTGACCTTCGCTGAATAGCCAAACTAATGAGGCCGCCGATGTAGAAATCCTGAGACTTGACATTGATTGCGAGTGCAATTGATTACCGCTCAGCCGCGAGCTGTCAGTCAGTCAACCAGTCAGTCAGTCGCTCAATCAGTTAGTTTCTAATGAATACGAAACGATTTGCATTTGCAAGTAATTAAAACTTTTCAAATCACATAATTACAAACGTATTTGGAAGTCGTTTCTCAAATACAAAAGTCAAATACATGTCTAATTGAGCCTAGGAACAACTTGGAAACTTCCAACTGCCTGTAGTCCGAGAACTGCAACTTTAAATTGAATTCGGGTTGGGTTCGGAGCTGCCTTGATCTAAGGATATCCTTCTGGGACTTGAACTCACCTCGACACGTATGGTTAGATTGTACTCCTTGATGCTCTCGTAGTCCAGCGGATGATTGACCTTTATGTCCGCCCAAGTATCGCCATTGTCCGGTCTTTGTTGCAAGTAGAACGTGTGAAACTTGTTGGTTTGGGCCGTGGACCCGGGCATCAGTCGGTAGAAGACTGTGGGGTTGCCTTCGATGCCCGAACTGCAGACGACGTGGCCAAATCAAGCCATAGATAAATAATATTAGTAAGTTGGTAATATAAGTTTTAAAGTAGGTAACATACTTGCTACATGAAATGAAGTGTCTACAAATTAAGTGGTTATTTTGTATACTTGATTTGTCAAAAAACAATTGCTTAAAGGCGAAAAATAAAAACGAAAGAAAGCCTTGGCATTCTTTAGATTCTCCAAGACTTTCTCCAGCTTTCAAAGACATTCATACATTCACACACAAAAATATGTCTGTTCAAAAACACATGCGACATTACAAAATACAAAGGACGACGCATGAATCTTGAGTTCTTGCTCATAAAATAGGTGCTTTAAAAAATCGCTTACTTAAAGCGTCTTTGGTGCAGTTAAAAAAGTGGGAACCGAAAAAACGAAACCGAATATAAACCAAATGGCCTCAAAAAACTAATTGCCATTTGAGAGTGTCGGGAATGGGTTCGGCACATGATAATGAAAATCAAATTAGGCGCTAAAAAGAGCAGAATATATATACACAAAGTATATATACTTCGCTTGGGCTTGGCTTGGCCAACACTTGCAGCTGACAGCGGGTCTTAAGGATAAATGAAAACTGTCAGGACTGCGCCAAAATGTTGCCAAGGACAAAAGCACAAAAAATTATTGTTGCGGAATGGAGGAGGTGGGGAAGATGGCTGGGAAATTTGTGGATTGCATGAAATTTTCTTGGAGGTTTTTGTTCTTTTTTCTTATTTTGTTTTGTATTTGTAGTTGTTCTGTGATTGGAGATTGTAGGTGTGACTTCATTGGTTCGTTGTGTTGGAAAACCGAAAAAAGGTGTTTTTTAAAATGATTTACACATCCGTTTCTGTACACTAAGGACTCTCCTTCGTTGTGTTGCAGTTTGCTTAAAGTTTGCTAGGTTCTAGAGTATATCAACTAGTGGCTATGGTTTAAATAAAAAGGAAAATCATAGAACTAAACCTTGAAGCTTATCAGATCTGTGGGTTTCTATAAATTTATATCTATAAGAAGGGGCCCTCGACCTTGGCGCGAGTTTCTTTCTGTGTTCTGTGTTCCTTGCAGGACTCGAGGCGCCTCAAGAGCAAACACAATTATTATGATATACGCACACTGGGGAGGAGGGTCCTCCCCAAACACTTAAACCCTCTCCTAATGGCGTCTAATGTATATATACATATTGTTAACAAATTTCTGTGCTGGGACATGACCAGATAATTGCGAAGAGAAAACGCAAATGCAAACACAAATGCAAACACAAACGGAAATGGAAAATGAAAACTCAGATGAAAATGCTTTTATATTCGAAATAATTTCAAAACATAAAAAACAGGCGAACAGAGAACAGAAGACAGAAAGCAGAACCCAGGCACGTTTAATAGATTGTAATTTCCTTAATATTGCTCTGGGGAATATATAATATAAAGGAGGTGTACTTAGGGCACTAAACTCTATACAGCAGAGTCCTGACCATAATCAGGCGCAGGTGTGTGCAGGTGCGTATGTGCAGCATTCTCACGATCTATTTTTTGCTACACCTATTTACGTTTTTATTTCCGTTTTAATTCTTTACTTGGCCTTTGGTTTAAGTGCATTTGCTTTTAGTGCGACGGTGGCAGTGGGGGTGGGGGAAAGTGCATGGTAAAAAATGCGATGGGATAGCATAATATAAAACCCGACTTGACTCGGACTGACGCATAATTAAAATGCCAGTGCCATGTGGCTGGCTTGCCACGAAGATAAAACGCCGCCCGGGGAGCGGGACAGGGTCGCTGCGGGGGTCAAAAGTCATTTAAGTGCTCTGCTTCAAGTTTTTTAATTGCAATTATAAAAAACAAAACTTTGTTTAAAATAAACTTTCCATTTTTTTCGCCCTGGCAAGGGGTCTTCTGTACATATTTTATGTTGCCCCTGGCTGGCACTAAGTGGCAGGTAATTGAAACTGACCCAGCTCATCATGCGGCAAAGGTTAGCGACAAGCCGACTTGTGTGCCAAGTTAAGTTAATGCAGTACTTTTATATATTATATATATCAGAAACTGAAAGAGCTAAATATAGTTTTGTTTTTATTTTACAGCGCTCAGGTTAATCTTTATAAAAATAAACAGAGAGTATCCTGAGGCAAGTATTTTGGGAGCATTAACTTAAGTTTTGAGTTTCTGAATTAAGGTGACCCTTTTTAAGACATTGCAGCATAGGTGGCCGCTATAGACTTGTACATTTTGATATAGTTATGTATATTTTGGGAGCATTAACTTAAGTTTTGAGCTTCTCAATTGAGGTGGCACTTTTTAAGACATTTCAGCATAGGTGGCCGCTAAAGACTTGTACATTTTGATACACTTAAGTATATTTTGGGAGCATTAATCTAAGTTTTGAGCCTCTGAATTAGCTTAGAGTCTTGAGGTGACACATTTTAAGACGTGTCCTTTTTCATATACTTAAGTATATAAGTGAATCTTAGGCATTAATCTTTGAACTATATGCTTGAATATAATATTTAAATAAACTAAAAAAGGTGCGTTTAATATACAATGTGAGAGTTGTGCAGTTTTAGCATATAATGGTGTATATTTCACTGGTGCAGTAGGGAGTGCTTATAAATGATGGGAGTTCTAGGGGAGATGATATAGGGACAATGGCAGCAAGTTAAGTAAGCATGTAAAGTAACTAAGGATTCGAGGAGAACGTCTAAGGAGTAGCTAGAGTAAACATTCAGAACACACAAATGAACGGCAAGACACGACACCAATAACCAATAAGATTCGACAAAAAATGATAAGGAACACCTATAAAAATATTGTAAAAATATATATATGTAATTCTTAAAAATGAACTAAGCAAAATGGAATGAAATTTATTTCATTTTATGACTTAATGCTTTGGTTTTTGTGGTTAACTTTGCACGAAAAATGAACAGACCTGGCTTTGATCGAGACGACTTTGCCGCCGACGGGCATATTTTCCTTGACATAAATGGGCCCATAGACGGTATGATCCCAGACGGGCGGGTTATTGGCTCGATCGACCACATCGATCTGTACTTCGACAGTACGCGACAGTGGCGGATAGCCCTTGTCTTGGGCCATGGCCTCTAACTTGTATGTCTCGCGCTGTATTTTGTATACATTTCGCGAGCGACATATCAAAAATCATTTTAAAATCAAGCAAGGCGTTGCAAAAACGACAGACGCGTCGGTATTGGTTGGTAAATACGATAATCGTTCAGGAAAAGGCAAAAAACAAAATTATATAATATAGTCGGGAACATTATATCAAAGAAGTTTCTAATAAAAAGTGTAATAATTAATAGCTCGTTGTAGGTAAAAAGTCAAAACTGAAAATGGTAAACCAACACCTTGATAGAAAAGAAAATGAAAACAAAGTTGAAAGTACAAAAAGGTTGTTTTTTCATATGCAGTGCAAATTATTTAATACAGTCTCGACCCTAGCCTTCAAAAATAAACTGTATATATTTGTATAAATATTTGTAGCATTTAAATGAAGATAAAGGTAGATATTTGAAAATAAAGTGGATAATTTAATAAATGAATACTGGGCTTTGTGCATTTATAAGTACAATTTTCATAGCATACTTTACACAGTTGCTGCGGTTATATTTCGTTTAGATTTCGACTATTGCTTTTTAACATTTTTGAACACTCGTGTAGTTACCTTGTTCCTATAGCTTACATATATATATGATATATGATATATGATATATATAACCTTGTTTCGGGCGATATTTATGTGAGAGTAGCGTATGCACCAAATGAAAACCAACACCAAAAATTTCATTACGATCCCCACAATATTTCAGGCAAGGAGGGGCTTTCTTAGACTTCACAGATCAGGGGGGGAGGCCAGTCCAATGGGTAGTGTGTGAGAGAGAGAGAGAAAAGACTTTGCTTGCCAAAATTCAAAAGATTTCGAGGGTTAACCTTTATAAAAAAGCGTGGTTTGCCTCAAAATCAAATAAACACCAGAAATCCGATTTGTTCCACTTCCACTTCTGTTATTTCGAGGGTTGCATCGTTTGGGGTTCCGAACCCGGGAGAGCTTTTACGATATGTCTCCACAAAAAGGACCGTATGTTAAAAATAGACGCAGCTTAATGCTATGTTAGCCAATTGCTAGATGCTGTTATGGTTATGTTAGGCCAGACCGACAGCTGTTAGACTCGTTTTAGTTTGGTTTTAGTTTTAATTTAGTTTTAATTTAGTTTAGTTTTATTTGTAAATGTTAGGTGTGGACTGGGAGCTTGTTGGCTATACAAACCTTGCCTTAACCGATGTTACAACCGTGCCCACAGTGACGTTCTCGCGTATGTGAATGGGGCCGTAAATGCTCTTATCCCAAATGGGCGGCTTGTTATTGCGGTCGACGACATCTAACTCGACGTCGACATCGGCGGCCGAGGGGGGAGTGCCCTTGTCGGAGGCGCTAACCCTCAGGCGATAGCGGTCCCGCTGTTGATTGAGGCGAGTGATTGATTTGAATTTCGATTGAAGCGGCGGGACCAGAATGTTAGCGTTAACAGCGGAACGGCAGAACGGGGCGGGTTAACATTGCAAGGAGTAGTCAGTAGTCGAGGCCCGAACCCAAATGTTAGCGTTGGTTACGTTTTTGGGTTTGTGTGTTGGGTTTGCGTTACGTGACGATTACGTATTTGATGGCATCGTTGTTCAAATGTTTTTTAAATTATTTTTCGTATTTCAAATGTAGTTACAGGTTTATGGAACATAAAAGGCAAATTAAGTATACATACAACAGAATATTTTTTAAATGTATTATTCAAATATTCGGGACTGGATCGGGATTAGTAGGGGTATATAGCATTATAGGGAGGCGGTTCACATAAATGGTTGGATAAGAGAATATCCAATGGTTTCTTTTGACGAGACTATTTCCTGCTCCTAAGAGGGGGTGAAGTGGGAGCCTCACAACTATTTACACAGAATTAAGTACAGTGTATCCTGGAGTTAGTTTGTTCTGAAGATTAGCTTACAGTTTATGAATTTGCGATTCTTTGGGGGTTAGCACAGTAACACAGTTAACGCAGTGGTTGCATTTACTTACTGGATAACAACCCTAAATCGTCGGCAGTACCACGATTTGTATATGGAAATATAAACGGGAAATTAAAATAAAACATTATAATGCCTGGATCAGCTATCCTCTCAAAGAGTTTCAAAATCAGAAGAAATAATAGAGTAAAGGTGCAGTTGAAACCAAAAGAGTTTAAGTAACAATCCTAGTATCGAGTATCTCGGGCCGCATTTTCCATGGGCATGCAAAATGTTCTCCAAAAATATATGATAAACATTGGTTTCAAAAACATAAACTAGAGCTAGGCAAAAATGAGTTAGGCTTGCAGCGAGAGACCTTCAAAAAGTTGTATAGTCTCGACAAAAAGTTTTCGTTTGGGTTTTGCTTTGGGATTTCATCAGGAACTTGTTTGTTTTTGTTTTTTTTTCAGGTAAAAATCAAAAAGTGGCATACAAAATCAAGCTATTGGAAAAGGAAACTATAACTATTGTTATATTGTACTAATTTATTGGGTTAGAGCCTTCAAAAATCGGCCACAACGATGCTCAAAAATATTCGTGATCGTTCTCGTTCCGCCCTTAGGAGTATCCATTATGTACATCGATCTTAAGATATATAAACCTGGCACCAAAAAAAATATTTAGCAGCTGACTGTATAAGCATTTTGAGCCCAAACCTCTGGTACTTCGGGTTTTGTTCTCACATTTTGTGTTAGTTTGATTTGTTTCAAAAAATGTTAAAAATCAATTCGCTTTCTTGGCATTCTTTGCTCGTGTTTAGGTTGTTTCTTAGGCCAATTTCACGCACTATAAACTAAAAAAAACAATCGATGGAAAATAATATAATTTGTTTAAGTTACATCTAAACGCAGATACGCGGGATGTGGCAAAAAAACTTGCACTGCTGGCACATCAGATTCAAATTGACCTACGACTCTTTGGCGGTCTTGTAAAATATTTAAATATTTAAATACGAAACAGAAGAAGGTGCAGTTTGAAAGGAAACGGAACCAAACAATAAGATTGTAGATATAGTTACAAGCCGCTCAAACTCTCTAAGACTTGTGGATGCGAAGCATCCTTCACTGAATTCGTTAGTAAGAACAGAAGAGATTTTTTGTTTTCTTGGTAAATCAAAGACTCAAATAATAAGACTTGGTTAGTTGGGTTTGGCAAACTCATAACTGGGGTAATTGATATTTAAGAATTTAAGAGGATAACTTGAAAAGCAAACACTTACGTCAAGCGGCTTCTTAAGGACAATCCAGCCGGACTCGGCCTGGATCTCAAAGTATTCCAGATCGTTGGGATTGAAGGGAGCAGTCAGGCTATAGACAATAGCGCCATTGTTGTCGGCATCCTCGTCGGAGGCAGAGACACGCAGGATATTGGTGCCGATGCTGGCATCCTGTTTCACATTCTCCACATATTTCTAGGGGAACGAATAAGGGTGTTAGGTATTTGTTTAATATTATATTATATAAACTATGTATCACTCACCTGACGATCGAAAAGCGGCGGATTATCGTTGACATCTGTGATCTCCACTGTGAAAGAGCAGACTCCCTCCAGGCTCGGATCTCCCTGATCAGTGGCCTTCACAGTCACCGACACAAACTTGCCATCGTCTCCCTCGCGATCGAAGACCTTGTTGGTGGACACCTCGCCGGTCTCCTCGTCAACCGTGAATTTGGTTCCCTTCTGGTTGGGCTGCTGAACAATCGAGTACTTCACCTGTCGCAGGGAACATGCAAAATTGTTTAATGATTGGCACAAATTGCGATTTGAGGCTGAGTCCTTTGACCTCGGCACACGCCATGCACTTTGCGGTGCATTGAACTTGGCGGGCACGAAAAGAAAATTATGACCGAGTGCCGTCATGGAATCTCGCCTCACATGTTGGTAATTGAATTAGGTGTGGGTAATCATGTTGGCCTGGCCTCAAAACACAAATAACGTATAATTAATCTGGCTGTCCGCCCGAACGGGGAAAGTAATTAGGCAAAGGATAATCTGGGGAGGCCTTGAAGGGTGGTTCGGTTATTGCTATTAGTGGAAACTAGTGGAAACATCTAAGCTTGTTAATGGGAAAACCTGGTGGAAAAAAACCCTTGAAAATCCTTGAAATGAAAGGCAGCAGAGGCAGCCAATGTTCAATACTCTTTATAGTTACTTTTGAGCAAAAGCTAGTCCTATTATTTGGCCAGAATAATTATACAAATAAGCAGCCAATGTTTAATACTCTTTAGAGTTACTCTTGTGCAACAGCTAGTCCTATTACTTGAGCAGAAATAATTCTACAAATACAGTCCTTGTATTTACCTGTCCATTGACACCCTTATCCTCATCGGTGGCCACCACCTTGATGACAGGACTGCCGTTGGGCGCTCCCTCCTCCACCTTGGGGTAGTAGGTACTGCAGTCCTTGAACACCGGCTTATTGTCGTTGACATCGGTGATGAAGACAACGACGACTGCGGTCGAGGTGTGGATAGTTTGATCGCCATTCACACAACAGGATCCATCGTCCATGGCGGTGACATTCAGCTCGTACTTGTCGCGGTCCAGGGAGATGGCCTTGTTGTGGAGTCGGATCACTCCAGTTATGTCCTCGATGACGAACTGGCCGGAGGAAGTGCCGCCGCCCACAAAGCCGAACCTCACATTGTCGCCATCCTTGTCCGAGGCCACCACAGTGGTAACCAGGGTATTGGGACCGGCATTCTCGTCCACATTGGGGGTGTACACCTGCTGCGAGAACTTGGGCTCCTCGTCGTTCTTGTTCTTGGTGTAAACGCGGACTGTGGCCGTTCCCGACTTGGCCGGTTCGCCCTTGTCCTTGGCCGTGACTATGAACTCGTAGTAGGCATTGTTATTGTCCGCATCCAGTTGCTTGTTGTTCACTATGATTCCATTGGAGTCCACGGCGAAGTGGTCGTCGGATACCAGGTACTCGATCTCCGCATTCGACCCGGAATCCGCATCCATGGCTTTAACCCGGAGAATACTGGTACCCAGGGGTATGTCCTCGTCGACGTTGTGTGCCTGGTAGTCGGGCAGCTCGAATTTGGGAGCATTATCATTCACATCCGTGACGCGGATGGTGAGCTGGAAAATTGATTATAAAGTTAGTTGTAGTTTTATTTAAGGAATGAGCACTCAAAGCTGTAACTATTTCCCCTGTTTTAGTTTATTGTTTAAAACCACGAAATATTATATTTATTTCATGGTTTTAAATCCATATTTATTAGCAGCAAAAGCTGTCCTTTTCAGAACTTCCACAGGAAAACATGTGACAAAGCTCAGCGGGGATTTACTCACGTCGACGGAGGTGGAGAATCCTCCCGAATCCTCGGTGGCTGTCACAATCAGCGAGTAGACATGCGGCTGACGCAGATCCTCGAAGTCCAACTCCTTGGCCAACTTGACGATGCCCGACGTGGGTCCAATGTTGAAGGTGCCGGCTCCCTGGCCCTGGGCCTTTAGCGTGTACCGGATCTCGCGGTCTGCGAACGACTTGGCCTTAATCGAGATGATGCTGGAAAAGGGAAGCGGAAGCGAAGTTAGCCAAGGGAAATGTAAAATTTGCTTCCATATTTTGTGTCCATCCAGAGGCCATTTCCAGCCCGGCCTGTGTGTGTGGTGGAGTGTGCTTGTCACTCATTCCCCTGCCTTTTGACAGTTGTTTTCCCATCAGCATTTCAATGAAGCACACTCTCTCACATCCTGGGCAGGATAAGCACACAGTCTGGTTCACATTGTTATGCATAACTTTTATTGGCAGCCCCACGACATTTGCATACACTGGGCCAGAAATGCTGACTTAGAAATGTGGCTTCACTTAAAAAAAATAACTCGGACTATCGCAATATTCTCATTAAATAAGCATCATTCAAATTTTGAATTAAAATGCAGCCAAGGAAGTAAGTGCAACAAGAGGAAGGCATTTTCTTCTTTGGCTGCATTTTAATTCAACATTTGAATTATACTTATTTAATGTCTGATTCTTTAGAAATATATCTTTAACAATAAAAAGATTATTTTCAAATTAAAAATACTTTAAAGGGGTAAATATTATCAGTCATATGTTCAAAAATATAATGACTGAGATCGAATAGGCTCTTAACATCATTGAACTATTAATATTTAAAATAAATAAGATTCTAATAAATTTAAATCTGTAAAAATCGAATCTGTGTTTTATCATCTTTCTATAAATTTATGTATAGTAAATCAAAATACTTTGAAGGGGTAAATATTATCAGTCATATGTTAAAAATTATAATGGCTTATATCACACAGACTTTTAACTTCACTAAATTATTAATATTTTAAATAAATATTATTCTAATAAATTTAAATCTGTAAAAATCGAATCTATGTTTTATCATCTCTCTATAAATTTTTGTATAGTTTCTTTTCATATTTATTTTTCAATTTCTTTTTTAAGTCAACATTTAAATATGCTTATTTAATGTCTGATTCTTTAGAAATATATCTTTATCATTAAAAAGTTTCTTTTCAAATAAAAAATACTTTGAAGGGGTAAATATTATCATAAAAAATATCATATGTTAAAAAATATAATTACTGAGATCGTACTTCATTAAATTATTAATATTTAAAATAATATATAATATTATAATAAATTGTAATCTCTAAAAACGAATCTATGTTTTATCAACTCTCTATAAATTTATGCATAGTTTCTTTTCATGTTTATTTTTCAATTTCTCTACCATTATCCTACTCAAAATGATCTCTAAAGTCGCTCTGATTTTTCCCAGTACACTATTTGGTGTGTTTTCGTTTTGGCTTTGCCTCGACTTACTCAGAGTCCTTTTTCTGGTTCTCTGGTATCTCGGCCTCGTAGCTGGGCATATAGAACTGGGGAGCCCGCTTGCCGCCCACAATCGAGAGGCGCTCCTCTGGCGTGCTCTGGAAGCGGCGATCGTCGACCTTGCCGTTCTGATCCTCGGCCTTCACGTACAGGACATACTCCATGTCCAGCTGGAAGAGGTCCGTCCCCCGGGTCCTCACCACTCCGGACCGCTCGTCCACCTCGAAGCGTCCGCCAGTTCGATCGCGAACGATAAAGTAATGGATATTGTGATCCGTATCCGGATCGCGGGCCTGGAGAGTGAAGACCGGAGTGTTGGGCGGAGCATTCAGTTGCACCACCGCCTGCATGGGCAGCGGCCGGTTGATGAAGTACGGCGGCTCATCGTTGACGTCCTTCACCAGGATTATGACCCTCTGGTTATCCGTGTACTTGATGCCAGCTGCAAGTGAGAATTTGTAAGGATAATTATGAGAAACTTGCTTCTACACTCGCTTGGTTGGGTTTCTGCCTGTTTGCTTGGATTGCCAAAACTTTTGCCTTTTGTTATTACAACTAATGGATAGTGGTTAGGGGTGGAGCATGAAAGATGGCCGGAATGGGGGTGGCAACACACCCCTCCTCCCCTCTGTAATTTAAGGCTCTCGGATTACAGCCAAGACCCTCGGAGTGCAATCAGCCGGAAAAGCAGTCTCAAGGCAAGGGCAAAATATTTGTGTTTTAAAAGCTGATAAAACTGTTACAAGTTCTTGATGGTAAATGTTATTATCTGTTAATAGTAGAACTTTAAACATTCAAAAAATATATAAAGGCTTAAGAGCTTAATTGGGTAAGTATTTAAGTATTCAAGACTTGAAGCCTTGCCTGATTGGTTAATAGTTATTAAATTCTTCTTTCTTTTTCAGTAAATGAATTCCACATTGAAAATCATTTTATAATAAACACAATTGAGTTTATTAACTTGTAATTCATTTTGTTTAGCTGTACCCTTTCTAAACATATTACTAAATATTTTTAGGGACTTGAGGAATGCTTTTCCAACGTCGGCATCTTTTAATTTCCACTAAACATGCACACAACAAATTTCTCCCACACAACAAAAAACATGGTTAAACTTGAAAAAATCAATATCAGGCAGCGAAAAGAGAAAGGTAAAGAAGTAATGCAGGGGTCGCATTTTTTCTTCCTTTCTCTGCCACCTTTGCAAAAAATGTCTGCACCGGAAAATTCCAATCATGTTGTTGTGTTCTTCCTTGTATTTATGCTTGCTCTTTTTTATTTTTATTTTTTTGTTGGTTGGGGAAAACAGGTAGCGGCGAGCGAGGGGAACCCCCAAACTGACGGACGCTTATTAGAGCCGTGTAGATGTCTGTGTTTTAATACAAGTATATAGTACTCTGAGTATATAGTATTCTGGGAAAATTATTTATCAAGTCTTAATTCTATAAACCGTATAATAGTGTAAAGGAAGCATTTATTTTCCTATTTCTAGAGGTCTTGATATTAAGTCATAGAATATATCAACACTATTTGGTGCCAAAGTATTCACCTCGATTTCAGATTTATCTAGGAGCATTTTCAGGGACCCGACCTTAACCAAGCAAGGCTTTTAACATTCCTGAGGTATCATATTGTCGGTAAACTTGGAACCCTTTTTTATTTAGTAAGGGTGGCGATGTGGGTGGTGGCTGGTCGGCTGAAGTAGCAGGCAAATAAAGCAGACGATTTACCTGCCCCCTGCACACAAAAGAAATTCGAGCGCCTTATAAAAAAGCAGCAGAGGGAAAAAATAAGGGAAAAGAGGATAAAAAAGAGTGAACCAAAAATGGGGGTGAAGCATGTGTAATTTCTCAAGAGCAGCAAAGTGAATTGTAAACAGGTAGGAAGGCTAACCCTTAACCCGTACAAGCAAATATTGCAATTGAAACAAAGACGCAGCGAAGTTTCCAAATAACACGGAGGGAAAAAAGCCAGCAACATTTTTGCTCAACAGATTGCACAGAAAGTGCAATAAAAAAGTTTTTGCGAAAATGCCAGGGATCGGAGGAAGGGAGGGAGGGAAACCCCGAGGGGGGAGGTGCGAGTTGGCAGAGTTATTTGCTGATTCTTGCCAACTTTAGTTATTTTCCTGCCAGCCTGGCATTGTAACGCTTTTCTATGGCTTATTGTGCTAACGCCGAGCAGGTAAAAAATTGCTAAAGAAATAATACCATTTTCCAGGCACATACTATATACGTATATACTTCAAATTTAAATAATATGAAGCGAGTTTTATTGTTATGGCTATGTGTGAGCGGTACTAATGTGCACTGGGATTGGGTCTTCGCGCGGAGAAAGGAGAAAGCAGCGGCAGCAGCAGCCAACATGGCGGATTTCCGTGGCGACAGTGCACACGATGGCGGGGAAAATGGCTGCGGGAAAAGGAAGTAGAATGGAAAATGCCTTTGTGGCCTGACACAGGAATAATGCGAGTGTGTGCGGCGGGATTAAAATGCGCAGAGCGAGAGGGATTTTCATTATGTTCGGCGCTACAACAAGCATGAATAAATGTGATTTGTGATTAAGTTTTTCGTGGGAAAACTGCTTATAAAAACTGCTGAGAATTGGAACCATAAAAAGTGCTTTTAAAAATGTTTTCTTGTAAAAAACTTAAATCATTAATTAAGGGAAAAAAAGGTGGGATAATTTGATTATTTTTGGTACCTTTTTATATTTATTTAAATACTTCCAACGAAGTTCTAGGATTGTATTTACTATTCATAGAACTCATACCTCTAGAAAAGTCTGAGCTCAATAATTAATTAAGGGAAAAAAAGCTTGGATAATTTGATCATTTTTGATACCTTTTTATATTTATTTAAATACTTCTAGAGTACAAGGTTTGTATTTAATATTCATAGAACTCATACCTCTAGAAAAGTCTGAACTCGATAATTAATTAAGGGAAAAATAGTTTGGATAATTTGATCATTTTTAATACCTTTTTATATTTATTTAAATACTTCTAGAGTTCAAGGTTTGTATTTAATATTCCTAGAACTCAATCCTTTAGAAAAGTCTGAACTAAATATATCAAGTCTAGATGAAAATTTGGTCAGAACAACTTAGAATTTATTGGCCAAGAATGTGGCTATAATGAACCATCTCTTCGTCACTTAGCCCGAGCACATTCGTTTCAATTTAATGAAACTTCTTGGCACTTCGCCCTCGTTTTTACACACCCCTAAACCGCCTTCATAGCTTCCTCTTGCTTATCAGAGAAGCCATATATACCCGCACAGATGCACATTAAGTGACTGCCACACGCGATGCGGACTGAGGAGAGATCCTTGAGGAGTCAGAACCATGCAGCTACTATAATACTCGTAATCACTGCCAAGGGATGCCATTTCCACCCACCAGAAGACTCCCCTCCGGAGTCATAGCCATTGTCGTCATAAGCTAGCCAAAGGGATGCAGTGGCAGTAGCTCCGCAGGACGAGATTAGGGCGCTTCCAGCCCACAGATAGGCAGGGAGAGTCAGGGAGAGTCGGGGGAGTTGCCAAGCGGGGCAGAGAGGTTAGCACTAAATGCAGCGCCCAAAAGCAGACGGGACATATTCTGTACCGGCTTTGTCTCCATTCCCGTTTGCATTGCACTTCAGACGCGCTTTGAGACAACAATGGAAACGGAGGGAAAACGGAGGGAAAACCGGTTCAGGCGAAATTCCTAAAAATACGAAAGGGAAATTGAGTTGGAAACGTGAAGAGAGCCAAATACTCTTTCTGTTAAATCAATTTTTATGGGAACATCAAGAGGAAACTAGTTTTAATAATTATTAAAAAAATTGTAAGAGTTCTACGCAATTTTTCTTCAAGTTCTTAAATTGAAAATTAATAAATAAGCAAAGTGTTTCACGAAGAACATATTTTTTTCCTTAATATTAAATGAATTAATATCGTATTCGTTTAAGGGTTAATATTTAATATATGTACATATTACTATTATTATTTTTTCAATTATATTAAATGAAATAATATTGTATTCGTTTAAGGGTTAATATTTAATATATGTATGTATTATTATTATTATTTTCCAATTATATTAAATGAAATAATATTGTATCCGTTTAAGGGGTAATATTTAATATATGTGCGTATTACTATTATTTAATTTTTTTCAATTATATTAAATAAAATAATATTGTATCCATTTAAGGGTTATTATATAATACATGTACGTTTTACTATTATTATTTTTTTAATTATATTAATTAAAATAATTTTGTATTCGTTTAAGGGTTAATATTTAATACATGTACATATTACCAATATTATTTTTTCAATTATATTAATTTAAATAATATTGTTTTCGCTTAAGGGTTAATATTTAATATATGTACGAATTACTATTATTATTTTTCTAAATATATTAAATGAAGAAATGTTGAATTTTTTAAAGGATCACAAAGTAAAATGTACTTCTATTATTATTGATATTTATTTTATTTTCCAATAACATATTCCAGTAAATGATAGCACCCACTGCGAGGGCATCGAAGACAGAAGCAAAAGTGACATGAGGTTGAAAGTTTCTGGAAAGTGCACCTATAGCTCTCTCCCTCTACCAGGATCTCTCCATCTCTACCTCCAGGATCTCTCCATCTCTATCTAACTCTATTCATTCTCGTGGGTAGCAGGAACAAAACCAAAGTCTAAAGGAAAAAGTGCGACTGCCGTCGTGGATAGGAAACAAAGCTGCTTATTGTTTCAATGGATTAAGTAGAAGGCAGGGCCCAAAGTGAGAGATTCTGCACTGAGCCGAAGGGGGGGAACGCGGAAGAATGTGGCCCAGAAAGAGAGGGGGAGATGGGCGCGAAAGAGACGGAGAGGGCAGCTCATCAGGGCTCAGACGATGATTTTTAGGGGATGTCGCTCATCTGTCTGTGGTGCCATCTTGAAGTGGGTGCCAGCTTGAACTTTTTCAAGTTCTTCCCCCTTTTTTTACCCCACATTTTCCAACCCCCACGCCGCCCCTGGGCGCCTTGCTTGGCAAACCAATCTGTAAAATACGAGATGCGCGAATAGAAATTGAATTTGTTAGGAAAATTGACAACTGGAACTTATGCTACGTGCAGCACTGATGTAACTTTTCTCTACTTCTCAACGACCTTCGACATGTGAAAGTCAAGTATCCTTAAGTTTTCTTTCCTGCAAAATTATATTAATTAATTAAAGGAAAGAGTACTTCGTTTTTAAGAGATATAAATATTAATATAATACATCTGTCTGAATAAACAAACCTTTTTTCTAGCTATTAAAGTACCAAAAACACTCTTCTATTTCCGCAACAAATTATGAATGTATCTGTATCTTTTTTGTATTTGTATCTTTTTGTATGGGGACTTTCAAAAGGCTCTCGATTTTTTCACCACAATTTAACGGCAACTTAACCTTTATGACTTGCTTGGGGGACCCTGCCCCGCACTCCCGGAACCCCAACAATTGGCACCCCAAGATGTTCAACATAATCAGGAGGGTCAGATGCGGTTCGGTTCGGTTCGGGGCTCTCGGCTTGATTAAAATGCAGTCAAGTCGAAACTTTATTCCAGGTACGCGCTCTCCAAATGAATTTCTTCATTTTCCTCTGCGGCTTGAATGGAAAAACTTGAGACGGCGATGGGTTTTCCGAGGGGATAAGAACGTGCAAAAAAATACAAGTACAATGTGGAGCAGTTTTTCTCCCGGAAATATTTTTATGGCTGGGGTAATATTTTCGCCTTTTGCCGGGAAGAGAGAGAATGAGCTCTTGCTTTTTTACGGCCATCCCTTTGCCGTGGACTTAATGAAGCTGTTAACAATGGATTCCGGGGGACTTCAAGCAAGAAAGTAGGAAAAACTCATTGCCAAATATTGAACATACGTATTGATTGAAGCGGGCGCCGGGAATCAGAGCTAATTCGGATTGAAGTTTTGCGCGATGCCATGATTGCAGTGGAGAAAAGTGGCAAATATCCGGCTAAAGGGAAACAGAATCCGGAATAATCGAATCGGAGAGGAGGGGTTCCCTCGGACGCACAGCAATCGACGGAAAACCGGTTGAAGTTGGGAAAATGAGTCCAGAGGAAAACTTTGCGATATAATGAACTAAAAGTAAGTTGTTGTTTTACAAAGAGAGAAGCCAAGAGAAAATATTTGATATTTCTATTATATGTTTCCGCTTGTCTTGTTAACAGGCGTCTTTGTATTTTATTTATAATAAAGCGAAGCTAAACTAAGCTTACTAGTTCTTAACCTCTTCAAAAAGTTGAGGAAATATTTACAAAATATTTTTAAAACTCATTTTTTGCTTACTTTTCCGCAGCAACACTAAATGCTAATGAATTAATATCTATCTTCTTCGAAAACCAGTTTCCAGCTTGCCATGGTTAATGAAAACATTTGTGGGCTTTACAAATTTGTCAGATGACACAAGCCAGATGTGCAACCCAGGAGATACAGTCTGGAGAGCGCGCGTATCCAAGAGATGCAGATGCACAGCGTGGAGCCCTCAATTCGAGATGCCATTTATTGAGTCATTCAAGAGCCACGCAAATGAGTTAACTCCTGGACAGGTGCGACGGCAAGCCGAGGTGCGACAACGAGTCTGCGGGGGGAAACTGCCTGATTTCGAATGCAAGAGATACGCAGGACTTCGGGAAATAAGAGAAAAGCATCCGAGCCCCCCCTCGGTGGCTCTTGGGTCCGAGTTTATCTGGCAACAAATTGGCAGTTGCAGATAAAGATAATGTTATGACTTCTGTTGCCACCGCTGCTGGCAGCTGACACTTCGCCGTAAAACCGAGCACTTTATCAGGTGTCACATTTCGCGAGCAATGCTTCTGATAAATAAACTTGCAACTTAAAGACATTCCGGAGACGCCATTTAACAGGCTTAGTTGGAGACACTTCGCACTCCCCACCCAGCCCAGACACTTAATTGCCAATTTCCGAGCGGGAGAGGGAGAGGTGAAAAAATATTGCCAACATTAATAAATTAATTACGAAGGAGTGAGTGATGACAGAGGGACATACTCATAAGCTGCAACTCAATTAAAATTTACGCAATAAACTGGGAATTGGTGGGCATAAATAAAATGAGGAAATATACCCTTCATGGGATGCACAGAGGATAAAGATACTTTCGTTAATCTTGTGTTAGTCTCAATAAAAATAATCCTGTTTAACTAGCTTATATAGATTGTATTAGTAACAAGAGTTAGAGTGAAGTAATCCCTCTTATCCATGCCCTGGTTAATGCTGACATAGTGTGACAGAGCACTCTATCAAAAACCCTTGAAAAATCACTTAAAATTTCAATTAACTTTCCTCACTACAAATTCCCCGTGGAGACAACCTATCTTAAAGCTAATCAAACTTGATAAAAATCCATTGTCCTGCCATCCTTTCACCGTGCTGGGTTCTGTGCCACCTGTCAGCCCGGATTTTTCCCACCTAGACTGTCTTTTGCATACACAAGCAAATGAAGTGAAATTGCGCACATGGCGGACATTAAGCGAAAATTAATGAAATTTTCCTATGGCATCACCTTGCCGCCTCCAAGGTAGACGCAGTTTTGCGGAGCTTTATCACCGGGCTATACTCCCCAGTTCCAGTTCCAGATCCAGTGCCCAACCCGACCCGCTCCCGGGGCTCCTGCTCATCCAATCCGTTGTTATCCTGGGGCTGTCGTGAGCTTGATTGAGTTTGATGGCGATTGTGCTGCGCCAACTGCGCTGCCTTGATTGCAATTTCAGCCATGATGTAGACCCGCTCCTCCGCAGATAGCCAGGGGCGTGTCGTGTCACGCCCCCTTGCATACCAATAAGGGGGCGGAGCAGCTGCCCCCCTCCGCCCACCGCATCTCAGGTGGCAGTCAGTCATTTAAGGCCTCTGGCAATGGCACGAGACATTAGTTTTTTTTTCCTTTTTCCCCTGGAGGTCCTTCCTTGCTGCCTTTTTTCCTGCTCTTGGTTAAGCACAGGACTTTGGCTTTTGATTGATGAGCCAGCCGAGCAGAAGTTGGCTTTAAGTTTCCACCATAAATTTCACTTTAGTTGTTAGCAGTCAGCTGCCAACTGAGTGACATAGAAAGGCACTGAACTGTGGCCATCGGAGATAAAATTATGCAAAGGGAGGCACAAACTGCATGGTGTTCAAATAAATATTTTTGGTCGGTTTGGGTTTAGAAAGTACAGGCGATATTCAATAAGGCTTTTAAATAATCTGCTAAGCTATTAGTTTAATATATTTTAATCTAGTATATATGGTTTCTATGACAATGCAAAGTGAAGAAGTCTCTTAAGTCAGAATTTAAAACCCATGTTTAAGATATATATTAAAGATGTAAGCACTACTAACTCCTCCACTTTCCCCCCCTTGAAAGTGCATAAATAATGTTCTCTCCCTTCGATTCCATTGATTTGACTGTGGCCATTCCCGAGTGGTGCATAAATCAAGCTCTCTGCGCCACTTCATTAGGGCTTCCCCCATTTTTCCCACCCACCCTGAGGCGAAGTTCAACCCAGGCAAAATTATAGTTTGGCCCATAACCATTACCGCATTTAATATGCATTTTTACGAGCCTTACTTTCCAATAATAATAAGCAGCAGCGGCAGAGCCATAAGGAATAATGTAGCCCACACACACAAGCACACGGAGGAGAAGCCTTCACACAGATAAGAGAGCCCACCAAAGTATGCTATGAAAGTTGTAATCATAATCGTAAAGCTTAGCATATATACGTATATGCGGCTGCCTTCTGATTTGTGCCTCGCATGCGCCGCATACCAAAGTCAAAATTAGTAGAAATCCGAAAAGGAAATCTCTGCCAGCCGTGGCTGAAATCGAGCCAGTGGAAATGGCTCAAATTAAATGCAAATTCCGAAAAATATTTAAATGTTTCAGCGCATTAAGCTATGTAAATTGTTGTCCGTTGAACTGACACGCACTTTCCATTCAATAAAACTGCGACCACACAATGGCACATCAATTTACACAGACTCAGGCTGAAAGGGGGGATAATTGAAGGGGGAAGGGATGGGGATGGAAGCCTGGCAAGTGTCCAGATCAGGCAACAACATCTGGCATGTTGTCGTTAAAGGCCAGCAACCTGACCCCCAAAAAAGCAGAGGCAACTGCCAGAGGGATAGCCTACAGCACACAGTGGTTTGTAATTACAATTCTTAATAAATATATTTATTTTATTTTGTATTATTAAGCTGTATAAAATATACAACCACAAAATATACAACTAAATATTTGTTTATACCCTGAGGGTCCTTATTCAATCCTTTGTTAGGCTAAATAAGCTTGAAAATTGCTCAAATTATAATAAGGATATGAACATTTAAGAGATCATAAAAATTATATTTTCTGTGAAATTTAAAGTCAGTGTAGTCTCTAATCTAGACTTTCTGCTTTTCCAGTGTGTACTGTACAGGAAACCAATTCGTTTCTCTGGACTCCCAGCCAGACCACTTGCCACAAACAGAGTATCAACAATGTCGAGCGTTAAATGAATGACAGTCGGGCCACCTCTAGGAGAGCGAGCATTTTGCATTTTAATGAGTAAACACCGAGAGGCCCAGGGAATGGAGCCCGAATCCAGGAATAGTGCAGCCAGGGGGCACTGGACACCCCGTGGACATGGAGGCAGGAGCAGGAGTGCTGGTGTGAATACCGCAACGCTGCATATGCAAAGTGTTATTGGTGCCGGCCAAAAAAAAAAAAAAAAAGTATACAAAAAGTATAAAGAAAAAAGGAAGAGCAAGCAAGGACTCGATGCCCCTTTTTCCCCGCGAATTTCTGGTGTATTTTCCCCGGTTTTTGTTATGGTTGCTGCCCAGCTGGGGAGTTTAGAGGACCTCGATTTTCAGCGAACAATTTGTATTTGCAATGTGAAAACAAAATGGCCACCGAACATGGCCAATCCGCAGGACTCCTGCCGCACCAGGGCCCATTCCCTGGGCACACCTGCTGTTTGATTTGTGTTTTTCTCACTCAGAAAATAGTCGCTGGTTTTCTGTTTTCATTTTCACTGAATGGCAAAAGCTGTTAACAGTGAAAAACACTGTGCTAAATATGGTTTTCACCAGTTTTTGCCCTGATCTTATTTAAGTCAACCCATTTCCTCTGCCACTTTTGTATTGAGCGAATTTATTTATTTCGACCGAGCAACCAAATGTTTATTGATTCAGCTCAGTGAATGCTTGTTGATTTTGAATTGTGTTAACTATCGGTGAAAAAAGCCACCATTTGTTTATTTTTAGGCCGCATGATACAGAAAGTTCTTGGTGGAATATAATATATTAAATAAAACCTTTATTTGCCTGATAAAATTATGTATCTTTCATGTTCTGTAATTTAATGTCTGAGAATATTAAAACTCTATGTCACTTTCATTTAATAATAAATTTAATCATTTTACCAACATTGAAATATCTCGTAATTAAGTAAATGAAAATGTTATGCTTGAATTGCTTCTTTAAAGCTTGTTAGGAATATATATTATTTGATTGATTTATTTTATTTGCAACCTAAATCCCTGGTAAAATATTAAAAATATTAATATAAGGATTATATCCAGCTCATATAACTTATCACATTTTTTAATTGCATTAAAAATCTCATTTAATAATAAATTGAATGATTTGACCAACATTGAAATATATCTTAATTAAGTAAATGAAAATTAGCATTTTATGCTTGAATTCCTACTTTAAAACGCTTTAAAGCTTGGAAGGAATATATATTATTTGATTGATTTATTTTATTATATTTTATTAGCAACCTAAGTCCCTGGTAAAATATTAAAAATATTAATATAATGATTATATACAGCTCATTTAACTTGTAACATTTTTTAATTGCTTTAAAAATCTTAATTAATAATAAATTTAATGATTTGACCAACATTGAAATTACTCTTAATTAAGTAAATAAAAATTTAAATTTCATGCTTGAATTCCTACATTAAAACGCTTTAAAGCTTGGAAGGAATATACATTATTTGATTAATTTATTTTATTTGCAACCTAAATCCCTGCTAGAATATAAAAATATTAATCAATATCAAGCTCATTTAACTTGTCACATTTTTTAATTGCATTAAAAATATCAATCAGCCGTACCAGAAATTAATCATTAATTGTAATGCAATTAATTGTTAAATAATGCAATATAATAATAATAAAGTGACAATTGCCGACGGCTTTCGTGATGAACAAAGTGGAAAACCGTGATAGATTTTCCACTTCAGTCTGGCATTTGACATTGATGGGTTCGACTAATTCTCCTAGAGTCCCGCCCGTAATCAAATTCATTGACATGTGAAATTTTCACGGATCACTGGGCGCAGCCCAGTCGAGTGTGAGGATTTTGTGCGTTAACTTTTCATCAGGAGCCAGCGATTATTATTGCGGATAACAACTTCATCGCTCTCGGGTCTGCTAATTGGACCATGACGTGTGTGCTCGCTGTGCTACTGCGACGCCCACGAAAACACAAATCACAGACTGTGAACTGCGATAAATAACTGAGGCAAGAAAGCGTCAAGCTGAAATTGCCACAGGACAATTGTACTCGCATATTTCCAGCTCCAGCTCCTGCCAACTTGCCGACTCCTTGCCAGGGGATGGGCAGGCAGTGCCACGCCCCCCGTACGTTACCCCGTTTTTGCAATGCAAATCGAGTTGCCTGCCACGCACAGCACGGAATGGGGAATGGTGAATGGAGTCCATGCCGTTCTCCGGGACTCGTGTGTTAACGGGTTCCGTGTACGGATCCGGGCTCCTTTGCGCCCCAGCTATGCTATATTGTAATAAACGCAATTTGTATCATGAATTATTACTGCGGCGAACTGGCCGAGCGGATGTGCGGACTCAGCTCTGTTCAGCGGTTGTTTTTTAACAAAAAAGAAACTAGGGGATACCCTTCAAACAAGCTTTAAAAATAAGCAGAATAATACAGATTACATTTTAAATAGCAATATAATATACAGTACAAGTCTCTTTATTTTCAATTTTTTTAGGCATTTGTTTTGAATACCCTATTAAATATAATTTATTAATAAACCCAGAACTTTTTGACTTATTTAAATATATTTTTTCACTGTGCGGACTCAGCTCTGTTCAGCGGTTGTTTTTTCACAAAAAAGAAACTAGGGGATACCCTTCAAACAAGCTTTAAAAATAACCAAATATTTAAAGATTACGTTTTAAATAGCAATATAAAATATAGAACAAGTCTCTCTCTTTAAAATTTTTTTTAGACATTTGTTTTAAATACACTATTAAATATAATTTATTAATAAGCCCAGAACTTTCTGACTTATTTAAATATATTTTTTCACTGTGCTCTGTTCTGCGGTTGTTTTTTTAACAAAAAAGAACCTATTGGACACCCTTCAAACAAGCTTTAAAAATAAGCAAATATTTCAAAATTACATTTTAAATAGCAATATAAAATACAGTACAAGTCTTTCTCTATTCAATTTGTCTTGGTATTTCTTTTGAGTACCCTATTTATATATATATATATATAATTTATTAATAAACCCAGAACCTTGTGACTTATTTAAACATTTTTTTCACTCTTCCATTCATAAATCAAATCTACTGTATTTTAGGAACATTTTACTACAGATGTTTCTAAAAAAAATAACTACAGGGAAAATTTCTATGATTATTTAATACGATGCTAAGATTACTTAATTGTTTTCTTTATTCTATTCATTCCATTTTAAAACACTCTCCTTTGTCTTTATAGTTACTGATTTTCTTAAATCATTTGAAAAATTCACCCCAAAGTCCACATACCCTTTCAAAACCATTGGCCATCTTCTGCAGGACGTTACCAGGACTGAGTCCAGGCCAGCAAACGACGTTAGTTTGAACAAACTTGGTAAAAATGGTATGTGAAATTGCAATGCAAACAAATTGGAAATAAAACACACAAACAAAGAGCAAAAAAGGAAATGCCAAAAGAAGGACAGAGAAAGTGGGGGAAAATGGAAAATGGAATCCATGGCCAAGAATCGGCATTGAAATAAATTTTCAGCATTTAATTTGCCTTGGTACTTTTGGCAGACTGTTTTTTATTAACTTGCAGCTCTGCAGCCAGTAATTCGCTAACTGCATTTTTCTACAGATTTATCGAAATTGTTTAAAAGTGAACATCAGAACAGATAGAGGGAAACTAAGCCAATCTGGGGAGATTGAAGCCAAAAGTTTTGCAAACTTTAAGATGATTTTATGAATTCGGGTAAATAAACCCCCGGGGTTGTCCAACTATAAAGTCAAAGCTCGGCAAATATGTCGGCGACGACAGATATTTCTCTGCAAGTTTTCCTATAAAATATCCGTATGTCTTTATATATATATATATAAATCTGTCTTTATCGGAAGGGATGGCGGCTGCTTCTTGGCTTGTTTACTTTTCAGCTTTTCGCAGCCGTCGTCTCTGTTTACTTCATCCTTATTATTCCATTTGTCGTTTAGCTTCTAAGGGCCCTTCTTCCTGTTTTGACTGCTCAAATGGAGCGCCATTATTTATCCCTTGGACGCCATTATATGGCTGTGCCTGAGTGTGCGGCATTGCAGTCGCCAAGAACTAACTGAAAGACAAACTAAAAATACAAAAACACACAAAATAAGCCGCGTTTGGAGGTAGTTTTTTTTTTTTCGTTTATTGTTGGACGCAATGCGCCATTCATCCTGCCGAATTTTCCCATTTTCCCATCCGTCTGCTGCCATGGCAACATGGTCGCAATAGACGCCATTTTGTTGCCACATCTCTTGGTGGAAATCTGTATATGTATCTGTATCCGTGTATCCCTGTTCCAGTCTGTCTCTGGGTTTGGCAATGTCCTTTTCTGTGTAGCCTGCCCTTAGGCGTTTTGGCCTCTGTGTGGCTGCCTGTCTTCCCCGTCTCCTCCTGTTTCAGTCCCTGATTTTGATTCAGATTCTGATTCGGTATCTGTTCCTGCCTCTGTCTCTGGCCATGGCCATTTATTTCGCTGTTCCTGTTCCTATTCCTGTCACTTGTCAACTCCGATTATTTTGTAATTTGAAGTTTCCTCATCCCCAAAAGTTCATCGCACATTGAACCTTCCAACTAGAAAAATCGATTGCACAAGAATTTATTAATGTCAAAACGATGGTGAACAGCACTCTTCGTTAATTGACAGGACAAGCTATAATCAGTGAATTGAACTATATTTATTTTCTATTTGATCATTGGATACTCATTGTCTATTAGTAAAGTGCTAACAAGCGAACCAATTAAGCTAAAATTCAGTAACAAATATATTCCACTTGAAACTGCTGAAAAATTCAGTAAAAATGTTGCATATGCAAAAAATTCCTGATTGGTAAATTGTAGACACCATTAATTAAAAATGTCATTTTCATTTTGTTTAGTCTGCATGTATCTTCTATTTGAATTTTATTCTTTCATAACAATGTTATGTTTACCATTAATCCCACTTTACATGCATTTTTTTACATAATTTAAACATTTAATAGAAGGCTAAGTATAATTAGAAAATAAAATTATACATTTATATATATTATATTTACTCATTGTTTTTGGCAAATATTTTTTTCGTTAAATTTCAATTTTGTCACTAAATACTGTAAACCAAAAAGGTCAAGCTCTGCGGTTGTTTGACATTTTCAAAATGTAATTACCAATTTCAAAGGATTCAAAAGGACATTGAAGCCGTAAAAAATGGAGGAGAGCAATTTAAATTAAACTCTCATTAGATTGAATCGCCTGTCAAAATGTTCGCTTGGATTTGCATTTTAACTCAACGTGTTTTCCACCTCATGCTGGGAAGGTTGAATCTATTTCCCAGGATATAATGTCATGTATTTGAAGTGGCGTTAACTCGAAACCTGCTAAATACTCGCACCGTGCTCGACTGTCACATTGAAAATCCTAACCCACCATCCTGCATCCTGCGTCCTGTGTCCCTTGCCCTCATTTTTGCCATAGAAAATTTATGTAGCGAAACTTTTTTCCACATTTTCCCTCCAACCTCCCCCCATCTCCGCCCCGCGACACTTGGAATTTAGGCCAAAACACTTTTGAAGCTGCCAACACGGCGCAGATGTGGGTTGCAAGTTTACAAATTTCCAAGCTCTACAGGATCGTGTAAAGTTGAACGAAATGTGACATAAATGATTTTCGGATTGAAGGGAGAGGGCGGATAAGTTGATAAACTATTTACAGAAGTTATGTGTCTTTGGATAATTTATTTTTAAATTTTCAACTTGGTAGGGTTACGAATTGGTTCAATTTATTTTCAAGGCAAGGAAAGTATCTTGTGGATATTGTTCGATGTCTGGGTAAGTTTATAATTAAACTTATTCAACTGAAACATTTTAAAGGCACACTTATTATTCCAAGTGGAAATAGTTCACTTGTCTCAAATCTGCTCCTTAATATGGCAACTTGCCTCCCCCATGTGACCTTCTCCACATAATTGATGCAAAATGTTTATAATTTATATGAAAATTAAATTGGAACAAAGCCTATGCATAAATGATTCACTGCACAGTTTCCAGCATTTGTCGTAAACCCAATTTAAATAATTTCCATTACGGCATAGATGCCAGGGCCTTTGACTCGCTTTTCTCGCTCGACGCTCTCTGAAACCAGCCCCGACTTGCATATAAAACATGAAATTAATGCTTAATTAAGCAAGTTTCTACCTGCACACATTACACACTTCACACTCCATGGGCTGTGTGTGTAAGTATGGTAACGTGATTATTCCTCCAAAGAGGGGAGAGTGCCAGGAAAATTTCCTTGGCACAAACTTAAGTCTTGATTTTTATAATTCATATACGGCAAGCTCGGGCAAAGACTACGCTTAAACTTCTTTAATTTCAGGGTTGCCTTGAATGCAACTGCCTTTGTTTTATGGCAGCCAGCTGCATTTTATGACCCGAGGTAAAGTAAAGTTTTATATATCGGATACAAGACCAGGTTCGACCAGGCAAAATAAGTTTTTATCGCAATAAAAGTTGGCAATGGCAAATAGAGGGGGCACTAAATGAAAAACTATCATATCTTTAAGTTTTGTTCAGGAAATCACCTGGGCTGATAAGTTGATAAACTATTTACAGAAGTTATGTGTCTTTGAATAATTTATTTTTAATTATTTTACTCGGTAGGTATACGAATTGGTTCAGTTTATTTTCAAGTCAAGGAAAGTATCTTGTGGACTATTGGAATATTGATATTGATATCAGGGCAGGGATGCCCTAAAATATATTCTCTATTGTTGATACTTTAAGAAAAAGATCGAAATACCTGAAAATTATTTTTAGTAATTTTAAAATTCATTACCAGGGGTTCCCTTTATCTAATATTTGTTTTTTCTCCCTGTGTTTATGTCATTTTTCCCACTCAACTTTTATTCCTTTTTTGTCCCTAGTGCCTGCAACTTTTCATTTTTCATGCAGTGCATAAATTTCATGGCTTTTCCCTTTTACTGCATTTTGTTTTCGTTTTTTTTGTGACTTGTGTGGCGGAATGTCAAAGCCTCCTGTACCTACCCCTTTAGGTCCTTCTTTGGGGAGTTATTCCAATGCAAAAAGGGTTGCATACATTTTTGGGCTAAACAATGCGCTTGGAAATTTCCAAAACAAACACACACGCTGGCCTTGTCTCCTTCTAGTGCTCTCTGGCACTTGATCCATGTGAAATCGTGCGTAGTAGTTATTCACAGGAGGCTCCAAAACCCATTTTGGGTTTCTTGGGCCTTTTGGGCTGAGTTGCTGCGGCGCACTCTAATTGCTACGAGCGTTTTCCTGTTGGACTCGGCACGAGTCCTTAAACAAACAAAAAATTTCACCAAACCCAACCCTTAGAATAAGTTTCTCCCAGAATGCGGGCTCTCTCTGTCTCAGAACTCTGAGGTTCTCTCAGTTTCTAGGGCGCATGCTCAGCCAAATGTTCGAGTTTCAGTTGTTTCTGGTAGTCTCATTTCTGGTTCTCACGTTCCACGAAGGACTCTCTCTTTCTCCCTATAACTCTCTCTCTCTTTCTCCCTTTCTTTCTCCCTCTCTCTCTCTATATTCCTCTCTTTTTCCCCTTTCTCTCCTCTTGAATTCCCTCATGTGTATTGGCGTAGCATTTTAAATGAATGGAAAATATTGTCGTAAATTTCTTGCTCACTTGTGCCGCTGCCCGTCCCTTTCCCCTGCGTTGGTGCAACGCTTTGTTAAGTGTTTTACATAGTTGAGTTTTCCGTATTTCCCCCTCTACCCATTATCTGGCCCATGTGTGCATCCTAGAAATTTCCCGAACCTCCTCTACCTCGCCTCTGGATGCCTATAAATTAACTCAAGGATGCCAGGATCCTTTGGAGAGCCTAGAGATAATTTTGCAAGAAATCTCCCATTCCTTGGTGGTAGTATTTCCAACATGAGTTCAAGTGTCTTAAGCGAGTCCTTTTAAGGATAATCTTAGCAAGATGGTTATTGGAGAGTATAGTTTTAAGACGAGATGGAATTTATAAAAAAGAGAGAGACCTCTCGTAGAATTTGTGCTCCTTAAATTCTCATTTTTAAACTGAACATTCAATAATGAAAGGACATGCCTTGCTCTTAGCACATATATTTTATATATATATTTTTATATATATAAACATATATTTTTAATCAGTTTCCAAAAGCTTCTGCAAGTGTCAATCAAGTGACAATCAAAGGATTGCTGGAAAAGCAAGCCGTGTAAGTGAAAATCTGCCATAAAAGAGCAGAAGCGATGGCCAGTGAGAGACAGTTGCAGCTGCAACATTTATGGAAAACGTTAATTGACTGACAGATGAACAGTCGAAGGGGGTCAAAGTGGGTCGAACAGGGTGCCAGGGGGTCAACTGGGTTGGGGTCACCAGTTGCCACCACAACAATTAGCGCCAGCAATGCGGAAAACTGCAGAGGAGTGCTCCCCTTTTTTACATGGTTTTTCCACTCGTCGCGGATTCAAATGAAACAAGTGCGGGGGCGAGTGGGATTTTGAATATTTTTCAACATTTCATGAACTTGTCCTGGATGTTAAAATTCAGCTTGGACACTCGGAGAGAGAGTTGTCAGTTGGCTGAGCTTTTGACTCAGGTATGGATGGGGCAAGTTCTAGGGAAAATGCGGAAAATGCTATCCAGGATTGCGGATTTAGCTGCCGAGGCTCCTAACTTGGTTTACTGCTGCTCAGTTGATGCCTGAATGATTTCTGGTTTGTTTTAACTTCCTTATTTGCTATTTGAGCCACGCTTGAAGTGACAGTGAAAATACATTAAATGACAATAAATATAAAGGCCAAAACACAGAGAAGAATGGCATAAATTTATTTATTTTTACTAATAAATAATTCCACCTTTTGCTTAGCATTATACCTATAAATCATACAACATTATATCCCAAATATAAAACCCATTATAAAACTAGATATCTAAATATCTCCATAATGACTCTTAACTAAGACTATAAAGTTTAGATACAACTAGAAGGTTTCCAAAATTTTTCCCTGTGCATATATCCTTCTCCTTTACATCGACTGAAATTGCTTGTCCCGTCAACCAAATATTTGAAAAGCAATTTGCCATTTTATCGCAACAAAGGATGCTGCAGAGGAAAACATACAAGGAAGCGGACACAGAATGAGAGTCAAAGGCAGACGGCCATTTTCCTGCAATTTACATTTAATTGTCGAAATTGAGTTTTCATGAACACCAGCGCCAAGTTGGTGTGGCTTTTAGCATCTTTGAGTGGATTTCTGCACTGTCAGATAATCAAAAGTAGATAGAATTTAACATAAATTGTGTGTCGTTATATCAATCGATTTAAAAAGAGTGCTGGAGAATTTATATTTTATCTTTAGCAATTATTTTTTCACACATCAACTGATGAAATACTGCCTTATGGTCCTCATTTCATTGCTGGACCCTCCGGCGCATCCAATTAGTCTCGTTTGGCCAAATCCTCTGGCTTGATTTTCATAATTTTCCTCCCTGAATTTCCATTATGCGGTTATTGCTTGGGCCTCATTATGCAGACGCATTTATTTTTCGGATACACATAATTATGCCTAAACAGCTGAACAAATTTGTGTGCTAATGTGAAAGATTAAATAGCTCTCGTGGTGGGTTCAATAAATCTCTGCCTAAATACGGTGAACGCTCGCTAATTGCTTTACCAGACTGAATATAAAATTATTGATTACATTTTGGCACCATAATTTTGCTATTCAGAGTATATGTTTCTAATTTAAACATGAACAATATATATCCATATATTATAAAGACTTCTAGACTTACCATTATGACCCATGTTGGTGATGATGACCCAGAAATCAATGGTCTTTTCTGGACCCAGCTCCTCGTAGTCCCACTTCTTCTTGACACGCACAGCTCCATTGGTTTCCACCGTCACCCAGGGATTCTCATCCCTGATCTTGAAGGTCTCCTTGTCCGTTTCCTTCTCCAATTGGAACACCGACTTGCCCTCAGTATCTCCGTCAGCTTCGGTGAACTCAATTCTTTTCGTGGGACGAACCGCTCGGGTGACTCTCCTCTTCTCCCGGTGATGTGAGTGGTTATTCACCTCATCGTGCTCCAGATGCTGCATTATGAAGGATACTGGTTCGGGTGCCAGGAACTCCAGCAGGACCTTGGCTGGCTTGGCACTCAGCAGGCTTGGATACCTCAGGTCGTGGGCTATCACCTCGATGAGCAGTTCATTTGAAGTGGGCTCACCTGCCAGCATTATCTCGCCGGTCTGGGGCACAATGATTACCACATTGCTCGGGGTCTTGAGTCTATAGGCAATCTTATCCCCATCGGCATCGGTGGCCTCAACCTTGCCCAGGATCGCAAATCTCTTGTATGTCACGCTGCTGTTGCTATCCATATTCACGGCTTTTTGGCCGGCAATGGCGAACTTGTAGTCCAGGGACTTGAAAATGGGTCTGTTGTCGTTCTCATCCAGAACCGAGATTTGTATTTTGGAAACCGTCTTGTCCAGGCCATCGACATCGGAGGCCTCCACCGAGAGGTCATAGTGGGCACGTTCCTCGCGATCCAAAGGACGATTTGTGACCAACCACACACCGGACTCGTCATCACCTTCAATTACCAAGGACTTGGCATTAACTTGGATGTTCTGGTTGGCCTTGCGCTCCTGCAGGGCGAAGGCATCGTCCACGTTGCCATCGATGATGGTGTACCTGACCTTCTTGGGCTTGGCCAGCTCCTCGTCGAGGATGGAGCCACTGAAGGCCTGCATGAGGGGAACTCCCCGCACCCTGGTGCCCGGCGGATGGTTCTCCCTCACCTCTCCACTGGCGTCGAGCAGGGAGCCCGAGAACCTCAGCATGTCGTTGCGATGCATTACGAACAGCTGGAGATTGTGGGTGTTGGTGACATTTGGCGATTGTTCGACAACCACCAGCTGAACTGGACGGTTGACCAGCGGGGATATGTCCGCCGTGGTCATTACCACACCATCATCCAGCACCGTGAAGTACTTGGAGTAGTCGCTATCCAGCATGTGGTAGGCACTGGCTCCGCTGGGGGAGTGCGAGCTGCCGTTGGCCTTCACAGGATGGGTTTTGAACTTTTTAATGCTAAATCCAGGGTAGGTGTCGTGCGGGAGGACTAAGGACATTTCGCTGTGGTGCGGCGAGGGCTTTTCCACCTCGCCAGGACTCCCGGCCAGCATTCGGGCCGCATTCTCCGCCGACAGGCCGGCGAATGTGGTCTGCTCCTCGGCGGCTATTAATTGAAGGGATATCAGAATTATCGCGCAGGTGTAGAGTTTAATTCTGTTGGTTATATAACGTTGCCTGAGCTGGTCCAGGCAACGTCGTGCCGCCATTTTGCTGGGGCACCTTTCGATCCTGTTTATTCGCAACACTTTCCTGTGATTTTCCTTTCTGTTCCGCACTGTTCTCTCTCAATTATCGGTTTTACACTTTACACCTGAGTTATTCATGGGTGAATTCCTTTGTCCAGACTGCTTTTCTCTCCTGATCAATACATTTTCGTGCCGTAAACTGCAAATAAAGTGGGGAAAATGGATATTGATTTGTGGTTAGTGGTGGGTCTCGCTCCAGGTAAATATTTACGGTCATTGTGCAAAGTTTATGGGTCAGTGAAAGTGAATAATTCAACGGTCTGGTAAATAAGTAACACTTGGACTGCCCAGCAGGGGTTAATCAAGTATGCAGGAGTTCGTGGAACAGGATAATAAAATATTTAAGACTAATGTATTGCTAATATCTGACCTGGTACCATTAAAGCTTAACTACTTGGCATTGTGAATAAGTAACAAAACGATTTAGTTCGGCCTTCGAATTATATATTTATTAGTTTAACAAATTAACCTTAACTTAATGTTCGTTTGAGTCGAATAGAAATAAGAAACGTTTGGGAAAATTACTGAGATATATGCTTATATAAAACTAGTTTTAAATTATATGTGTTCTAAATATTTTAAATATATTTATTCCTATATATACTTTATATATTTACTTGATAAAGTTTCGGGTGTAAATTTTACTCGCTTAACTGAAACACCAGCATAAATTAACTTCCTTCGTGACTTTCATAAAGTTCAAGCTTGTAAACAAACATTTTTAGCAGCATCATCATCACTTTGCCAGCCAACAGCTGAGCTTCAGAAATTTGTCAACTTTTCTGTTTTTAATTGCCGTGTGGCAGGCGGCAGGCGGCAGAGGCTCAAAGGGCATTCACAATGTTGCACAAAGCAGAAACTTTTTAATGATATTAGCAAAAATATTTTATATTTCGAATATTTCCAGAGAGAGAGAGAGAGAGAGGGTGTGTGGGAGTGCAAGGGCCACAATGTCACCGCCTGTTTGAGTCAAGGACCTTGCGCAGGATGTGGTATTTTCGGCTGCTCTTTGATATTTCCCTGACACGCTCTACATAACGCCTCGGCAAATGCATTGTCCCAGGTTCCATGTAATTCCAAAAGTTTGCTTACAATTCCAACCCCATGTGCAACACATGGCTGGCCTTGAAAAATAGAAATTTCATTGAGAAAATTATTTTAATTACCCCATGTGCAACACGCCACATCTACGCTCCCTTCCCTCTAATCCGACAGCGGCACGCACCCTGTAATTTCGCTACCTAAAATTGGGTAAGTCGGAAAAGGCTTCCTCCCTCTTCCCGAGTTTTCCAAACAGCTGCACAGGCGCCGCTGACTTTTTGGCTATTGACCATTTCCAAATATATATCCCAATGTGTTGACATGGTTTTATTTGCTTTTTACGCGCTGCTCTCAACGAGGAGGATTTCTGGTCCAACAGTTGTCGGTGTTTGTTAATTATAATAATTGTTTGCTAATGATCTTATAACTATATAGCCTGCCTTATTATTGGGTGTGACCGGTATGCGTTGACAAATGATTATCAGGTGACTACAAGAGAAGTTTCTAATGAGGCATGCATTGGGAATAATTAGGAAACGGAGTTAAAGAAATATAATTGGAGTTACACGTGTGTAACGAGTATTATGACTGAAGCGCAACCTGACAGATTCTAGTATATGAAAATATATTTAATTAAGTCTCCATTCATTAGCCCTTAGCTAAAAGAGAAGCAAATGAACTAGATCAATATGGAAATACAATTTCCATTAAAAGCAGCTCTTGGCTAATTCCTGTGTTTAAATAATACTTCTAATTATAGAGATGAACTTCCTGAATTTGTGCACAAAATCGATGGCCATTTAAAATTGTTCAACGACTTCTCTCCTAATTAGAAAATGCCCCAGAGCCAGACTCACATATGTTTATTTCTCACCTCTGTGGGTTATCTCGGCAGCGGCATCTTAATTGCAATTAGCTATGAAAATGTCCCCGGCAGCCGAGAGAGAGATAATAAAACGAAAACCTTAGCCATATCTGTGCGATCTGCTAATCAGTTGACGGAGTTGACTACCAAACAAATTATCGAAATGTCGGCCATTTGCATAACCCGCTTCTGCCGCTAATAAACCCATAGTTTCGGGGGTAACAAGCTCGGGATGTAAGCCTTATAAATCATTTAAAATTTGTTTGGCAAACGATTTTTATTCGGCATTCGGCATTCGGCATTCGGCTTCCAACAAAATAATTTCTTTGTCTTCCCTAATTTGCTTGGCGGCGGCTTTCGGGCTGCTTCTGCGTGTTAAAATTCATTCGAAATGCCCCACTCTGTGATTAATCAAAACACAGTTCGCCTTTGTGTCTCCCTTGTGCCGGATAAAAGCCCAAAAAAATCTTTGTTTCTCTCTTGTTTTATTTTTCATAGTGTCACTTAATTAAAAGCGAAGATAAAACGCGATACCCAACATATTGTTGGATAAAAAAGCTCCTATGCATAGCTCTACATTTCGGCATAAATGAATACTTGATGCTGGAATTCCGTGCGTTTTATATTTATTTATTCAAGCATTCGATTGATTGATGCGTCATGGCAGCCAAAGGGCACGCGAAAGAATAGTAAATGAAATGCATGAATTTTTGGAAGCTGCTCTACAGTTTTATTTAACTTGATGGAAATGCATCTTTGATTTTGACATAAAGATCAGTTAGTGAAATCGATCTGGGCTACTTTCTAGAAACCCAGAAGGTGGATTGATTTTGAAGTCTTGTGCTGCCAAAGTATAACTTGTCTCAAAAAAAATGATAAAGCTGGGGCACGCCCCCACAGAGCATCACCTTGGGCTTTCCCCACATTAAAGTCATTTAAAATCGATTAAAAATCAACGCTGGCAGACCACCTGCCGAGTGTTGGCCCAAAGAACTTGAGTGTGAATATATTTTCGGATGGACAAAGAAATATATTCGAGCTCAAGGCGTTGCCGGCTTATTGTTTATTAGATTTTTAACTGTGGCCAACAGTTTTTAACAAGTTTCAGTAGCGAAGCTCGTAAAAGACCAACCCAGCTGCATATATTAAATAAAATTTCCAAATTTCCTGCATTGAATGTCAACTGAATGTTGGCTAATGAAGCTTTAATTGCCAGCGATATATTTGCTCTCTGTTTCGGGCCTTTTGTTGACTGTTTGCCAATGGGACGCTTTATTGATTCTCCTTCGCAGTATATTACCCAATGGCATGCAATTAAAGTTCACATTTTCATATTTTATTTACTCCGCTCCACCCGCACAAATAAAGGTAGTCCTCATATTTGAACTGACGATTTCTTTGACGATTTCCACTTGGTTTTATTGCCAAGCGAAGCCGATTCATGGTAATTTTGTACTATTGTTTATTATTTTATTTTTACATTTTACGTTAGAGGCAATCAAGGGAATAATGAATTTTATGGATTGACTCGTTCAAATAAAGGTTATTAAATGGGTTTTAATGGTCAATAAAGAATTCTGACTGGTAAATTAAAATTGTGGGTGTGGGAAACTTTCTAAATATTAAAAATGGGATACAAAGCTCTATGAATTCTCTATTACTTTCCCATAAATTATTTATTTAAGGCATATGTTCTGGTAATTCAATTTTCTGAATACCCATTTTTAATACCCTTAAAATGCCTTCCTTTTAGTCTTTCCATTTAAAGTCTCCCCTTTTTCACATGATATCACATCCCTCATATTTTGGAAAAATGATAATCATTAACAACTCATTTAGTAGCAAAACGCTTCCTCTTTGTAAGGTCAAAAAACATTCCCAAAACAGAAAAAAACAATTTTAATTCAACATTTTTTACCAGGAACTGCGGGCAACCCCCAGGAAATTATGCAAATGGAAAACTAAACAAAAGCCGGCCCTAAACGAGAACATGATGAAGGGCTCGGAACTGGGAAATGGGAACTGGGAACTCCTCATGTCCAAGTCCACTTCATCAAAGGCGATGAGACATATTCGGTTTGAGGAGAGTTTTATTATTGTGGCACTAGCGCGTGGCACTCCACACAACAATGGGCCGCAATCTCCCCATACCAGGTAAAAATTTGAAAGGAAATAGAATGCCAGACAGAGGGGTGAACACGCTTAGGGATTTAGGATATAGGATTTTGTTCTGGGCGGGTCGAAAATCTGGTTTGTGTGTGTCCCTTCGAAATGGCAACAGAATGGATGACAGGACTGCGTCGGGCAGAGTGCTTCATCAAATATGAAATAGGGAGGAAGTCGGCCAAAAATGCGACCCTCTCCTCGGTGACAATGAAAAATTGAGCAGACAGTGATTAATTGGCTTGCGCTCGCTGGCTTTGCTATTTAAATTGGTGCCAGACCTGGTCGAAAAGTAAAGTATAATTTCGAGATGAAATTCCCGTGAAATCTGCTCTGAATCTCATTAAATCGGCGAGTCCTGCGAGTATTTATGGCCTGTCAACACTTTCGCGCAAGGATGGCGAGCAGAAAATGACTTCGGCATGCAAATATCGCATTCGGTTCGGTTTCGCAGCTCCCCAGGGCTATTGTCTCAGTCCCAGTCATAAATAAAGTCATTACGCACTCCTTTCTTATTTATGTGGGTATACATTTTCCCTTTTTACTCCTTTTTTTTGCCATGCGCCAAAGGATTTTTTTGCGCACTCAGACAATGCATGCGATCCAAATATTTGCATATCAGAAGAAGCCCGACTGCAAGAAGCGTAAGCACACAGTAGCCAGGCTCGGAGGCGGGCTCTCACTCCAGGTAAAGAGCAACCTGATACCTGCCTCCTCTGTCTGGCCAACAAATTATGTGTTAACACAGGGGCAGCCTTTGGTGACACGCCTCCTCAAGGAGGCACCTCTGGACTGGTTGGCTGGTCAGAGGGAGAAACCTACTGGAATTTAGCGATAATGATTACTCAGGTAGGCGATCTCAGAGGTGAGGGAATGGGCAGGTTCAAGCTGATGATAGTCTGGGCTGCGTGCCACGTTTAAGAGGATGCCTAATCATAGTTAAGGCACTTGCACTGTTAAAAATAATTACAAGGAATAAAGGAGAATGCTTCTATTTTTTAAAAATTTAAGAATCTTCGAGTAAGATTCTGAATAATTTTTATTTTATTTTTAAGACACAGTATAAGAGTATGTATACCTGTATTAAAGCACAACTTTAACCAATCAATAAATACGAGGAAAAAATAAATACAAGGAATAAAGGAGAATGCTTCAAATATTTTTAAAAAATTTAAGAATCTTCGAGTAAGATTCTGAATAATTTGTATTAAATTTTTAGACACAGTTTAACAGTATATATACCAATATTAAAGCACAACTTTAACCAATCATTGCTAATAATAACTTGAAGCAATTTCCTGCTCTAAAAGCTGGCCACGACAGCTATCAGAATCTAATTCCCAAAGAATACAAATCGAATTTTCCCGTATTTACAATAGTTTCTCCTGCCGGCCAGAACAATTGGCCATTATAATGTCATTAAGTGGCACCCCGGAGCTACATATAACGAATATTTCGCCTTTGTCCGCTTCTTGCCATGTAATAACAATTTTAGTTGATCAAAAGTGCTTTCGGCTCGCAGCGTACCGAATATGGCCGAAGCTTTTAAGCAATTAAATGTAGGAAGGACCTGGAAGTCAAAGGAGGGAACCCTTGCCTGCTGTCTTCGTACCAAGAACTCGCCGGGGAGAAATTAACTTTTTATTCCCCTCCCTGCGAACGCCTGCAAGGTGTTGAATAGAGGTAACGCCTTAATTAAATTTGCAGACTTTGTCTGGCTTTTTGCGGTGGCTTCTGGTGTACACTCGTATTTTGCGTGTGCAGAGCGAATTCTTCGATGTGCCATTAAATGGGAAAATGCAGGTCTCGAGGCGTCTGCTGATTACTTTTATTTGGAAAGGCGATTAAGCAATTTTGTGTGCTTGGATTAACGTGGCGTTCTGCATGCAATGAAAGTAGGAAAAAAGGTAAAGAAAATACAGGACCATAACCATAGAAAAATATTATATAAAAGTGTGTATCTTGTTTTCAAATATTAGTTAGATTTAAAAAAAACTGAACCGCACAGAAACCTGTAATGGTTGCAAAACAAACATAGCAAACCATAATAATTATAAAGCAAAAATAAATATTAAAAACGCATATGCAATACCACACCTTAATCCGATTAAACAGAATATTTTCCATTTATTTTTCTAACAGAACAGCAAACATAGAGCCACTTCTAATATACATTGCCCCCAAGTGTTCGTGTTTTAAACCCCAGAAACGAGGCTTTGCACATTAGTTCAGCTAACGAGAAATGTTCAACAATGGAACTGAATTAAGCATGAAATGTGCCAAAAACTTATGGGCAAAATGGTAGCTACGAAACATGAGCAACTAAAACACATTCGAGCAGCAAGAAATGCTGGCACACCGCCAGCAAATGGCAACTACAACCCATGACTGTCTGACTGAAATAAGGGGAAGTACCGCACCTCAAACTGCCGCCGCTCCACTCCTTTCATCACCTTCCGCTGCACTTCCGGCGTCAGCGTCAGCACAAAAAGTGCAATGCACTAAAATTGAATTAAGCATAAAACAAATAGAGGCACAAATCGCAAAAAGGAGGAAGAAAACACCCAACAGAATACAAAACAAACAATGTAGAACGTAAAAATTGCAATCGATGAGGGGCGGGGAGGGGAACAAAATCAATTCAAAGGTGAGAGGGTGCCTCGGTACAGTGACCGTCATAGGCAAAAGGCCATTCAACTTGTCCCTACACTTTCAAAATTAAATGGTTTTGTTCTAGGAAATTGTATCTAAAACATATTTTGTATAATTGCCTCAAAATATCTAATGATATTTACCCAAATCTTTAACAGTATTTTTAAATTACAGAAAAAAATATATATTCATCCCTTTTTAAGCTTAAATAGATATTATATAAACTTTTATGGAAACAGTAAATTATTTCCTTAACCCTCATGTAAAGGAAGTCTTATTTTATTTATATCTAAAATGTTTGTTTCACAGAAATTTGTAGTTTCTAAATTGTATATATATATTCATACATTCTTTAGCTTAAAAAGATATTTTGTAAACTTTTATGGAAACGGTAAATAACTTCTTGAATCCCCATGTAAAGGAAGTCTTATTTTATTTATATCTAAAATGGTTGTTTCCCCCAATTTTGTAGTTACTAAATTTGAATAAAATACATTTTTATATTTATATATTTTATATATTTATATACCATATTTTTTTCTCTGTGCAAGTACTAGGGTTGATGCAGATGTGTTTGTAAATATGCAGAATGTAGCATCAAGGTTAAATATTAGCATTTGTTTACAGTCGCGGTGTTCGCACCCGAGTATTATTGTCTGTCGTTTATTTTCAGCCAGCGACTGTGTGCCACATTTTAAGGCCCAAAAGCCGCGAACACTAATTAAATTGAGACCCAATCCGCCGCGTAAATGGCCCAAATGGGGACGAGAATTAATTGGAAAGCATTTCAATCCGTTAAAACAATAAAAGCGGTGGAAACGTTAAAACATCCCAAGTGGGAATAAATACGGCGATTGGAACACCTAAATAAATACCAGATGCGAGAAGAATACCCAAGGGAAGATGTCATTTTGGGGTCTATTTATTGTTCTGCTGAAGGTAATCGATTGAAAAAGTTGCGACTAAATTGGAAATTCAAAGTAACCATTATAATGGCAACGTTTGAATTCAGTAAAATAAATAAAATAAATGTACTATTATTCGCTTAAAGGAGAAACATATAAATTATGGCAATAAATAAGAGGATTTTGTTTAATCAGTTGAAACCACACAACAGAATTTATAGAAAAGCTATATAATGTCTAATTATTTATAGATTAATATTAAATCTGAGTTTAAAGTCATATAAATATATAAATGTGGGTTCTATTCAAACCAATTATAAATAATATTCAATTAAGTTGCATTTACCAATTTACCAAAGTATAAAAATCTATTTTAAAATGGCAAAGTTTGAATTCAGTAAAATAAATGAAATAAATAAAGAACTATTCGCTTAAAGGACAATCATATAAATTATGACAATAAATAAGAGGATTGTGTTTAATCAGTTGAAACCACAAAACAGAATTTATAAAAAAACTATATCATTTCTAATTATTTATAGATTAATATTGAATCTGAGTTTAAGGATATATAAATAAATAATTGTGGGTTCTATTTAAACTTTAAATAAATTTAAAAAAATTTAAATAATATTCAATCAAGTTGTCTTAACAAAAGTATAAAAATCTATATTCATTCATAATTGATATTTTTTGTTTATCCTGAACAATTCATCGATTTCCGTAGACTCCCTTCTTTCTCTTTCTCTATTTTCCCACTATCTCTCTTTCTCCCTTTCTCTCTTTCTCTCTCTCTCTCTGTCTCCATCCTTTCTCTTTGTTCGTTCACGTATTTATGCGCAGTCACGTTGTTGCTGTCGCGTACCTTCTTCTTCTCGGTGTTCCCTGAATGAATTTTACATTTTTATAGCGCCAGACCGCAGTTCGTACGGTCTCCTCTTTCCTGTGTGTGGACTGCGGATCACCCCTCATGTTCGCATTCGTATTCGT
>VNKC01001000.1:115292-168586 GCA_008042775.1 Drosophila pectinifera
TCGTATTCGTATATATATATATATATATATATATTTTGTTTGTGTTCCTGCAGATTTGTCACAAGTATTGCCGCACACGCCGCTCCATTCCCGTTTTTTTTTTTGCCATTTGTCGTCACCACCCTCAGCTGCCCAACCCCTGGTAGGTCTGTCACATTCCCCTTGTGCACTCGGAAAAAATTATTTTATCCATCCATTTAGGGTGCTACATGTTTAATAATAATTTTCTTTATCATAAATAGCAAACTATAATTGTCCTTTGATTATTTAAAATTAATGTCAATTTGAAGAATATTTTTATATTAAAAAGGACTTTCTCTGTTATATTTATTCAACTTTAAATGTAAGATAAATGTTTTAGGGTGCTACATGTTTACTAAATAAGCTAACTATAATTGTCTTTTGACTATTTAAGTTTAACGTTAATTTTAAGAATATATTTATATTTAAAAGGTATTTTCTCTGTTTTATTTATTCAACTTTAAATGTAAGCCAAATGTTTTAGGGTGCTACATGCTTACTAAAATAGCTAACTATGATTGTCCTTTGACTATTTAAGTTTATCGTCAATTTGAAGAATATTTTTATATTAAAAATGAGTTTTTCTGTTATATTTATTCAGCTACAAACGAAAGCAAATGTTTTAGGGTGCTACATGTTTATTAAAATAGCTAACTATAATTATCCTTTGACTATTTCAATCAATTTGAAGAATATTTTTAAATTAAAAAGAACTTCCCTGTTATATTTATTCAACTTTAAATGTGAGCTGAATTTATCTTTAATTTTCTAAGTATTTCCAAGTATATTTCTAAGTATTTACCAGGTTTTCCCGGTGTACCCTGCTTTTGTGCAATAAAAAGGATGCGATGCGCGAGCGCACACACATAAATATCCCCAGCACACACACATACTCGCACACACATGAGTAGACGATGCCGGAACTGATGTCAAAGAAGGAAGTGGAGAGCCGAACGGGGGCGGGAAGCCGGGCGAATCCGGGAATCCGGAGGAGGACGGATTCATTCAGAGGACCGAGAGCAACCGCAGCAGCCGGCAAAGAGGGCAATCACCCGACCCGAGACATCGGATCACAGACTATGATTTTTGCTTGGGGTTGCAATTCCTATTGATTTTCCATTGTTTTTGTTGCCGCCGCCGCTGCTGCTGCAGTGCGGCAAGAGTGGCAAAAAAAGAAAGAAAAAAACAAGATTTAAGATGCTCCCTGGTTAAATTAGAAACCCCCGTCCAAGTTGATTCAGCTCGTTTTTTATTTGCCACCCGCAGCTGTGGCCTTATCTCCAATTTGTTGCAAGTGCCACTCGGCAACAAGAAAAGAAAAATAAACTAACCCGCTGCACATTGCCATTTGACACAGTATGCAGATTAGCAGCTAATGCCCCCTCCATAAATCTCCCAGCGGATTCTGGATCTCGTTTTGCCAGCTCTCCACTTAAGATTGATTGATTGTCAAGTGGATGAGGGAGCGGAGTGGGAGTGGGAGTGGGTCTGGAGTGAGGGGTTGCTCTGACCCCTGCTCTCTGCACTGGAGGGGGGCAAATGCAATTATTCAGAATATGAGTTGATGTAAGCTTATTAGAGTTATAAGCTTAGCCCACAGGGAGCTGAAGGATGTCAGAGTGGCCGAGATACTCGACATCCGACAGATACGTTATTTGGATAAGCCCTGACAAGCTGGTTTCATGAGATAATGATTGCTATCCCTGCTCCGTGCTTTGTTAATACGGAATTAGTGTTTGTTTTCTTCTTCAGCATTATAATTCTGTTCCATAAATCTAATTTTTGATGTAGATTGAACTTTGCTTTCTATAATAAACTAGGACTCTTAGGAAAATTCTTCTTTTTTGCAAATGTTAAAAACTGATTTTAATAATTAAAAACAATTTTTTAATTAGCATTACATGACTATAGAAAGCTAATTATTTTTATTTTAATTCCCCAAAGTATTTTTTCATGCATAAACCTTTTAATCGATTGTTAAAAAGTGAGTGAGTTCGAAAGCATATAAAATAAAAATCTAAAAGTGCATTACTAGTTTGAAAATATAAACTAAATAGGGTAACCATTTCTAAAGCACAGTTCATAGTTTCATTTCAAACTTTTATAACGATGTGGATTTAGTTGAGTAATCCATCTAAAACTTTTTACCAGTTTACCACCAGTAAAACTCGTACACATTTGAATAAGTTCTTTGTAAAATATTATAAAATCCCTCGCTCGCTGACGGGTGTCTGCATTTAATTGCTCTTGCCAGCTAATAAATTTTAATTGTCCTCAATTAGCAACGGAATGCAGCGGAAAATATGGCTGGCGAACTGGAGGGAAAGGGGGATTGCTTCTTTTTTATGCGATGAGGCCTTCGGCTGCATTTAAACAAATTTCCGCCGGCCTCGGTCGGAAGTTGTTTGCATATTTGTGCGGACAGAAACTGCCATTAGAAGCGACATCTTCTGCAATGCCACTCAAACCAAATGCCAAGTGCCGGGGCAAGACGAGGCAAGAGAGGCCTCAATTAAGAAGGGGCAGGCACACAAATGCTGCACATTTGGCAGAGGCAAAAGGAATATTTTCCAAGTTGCAAGCCGGACTGGCCCAGGATGACCCTCCTCCGCTTTTTATTCTCGTACCCATCAGCGGCATGAGCCTCACACATGCTGCTCACATGTGCCACTCGGGGGAGACGAATGCATTAAGCAGAAATTTCATTCATAAAGATTTCATTTCATTTTATTTCAGTTCTGGCCCGACTCAAAGAGACCACAAGGCGTTTGCCGGGTCGAGCGAAAATAAGTGCAAGAAAAACCCGGACCAAAGAAGATATATGGCGCAGGGGCGTAGGTAGCGACTTTCTGAGAGGGTCGTGAAGTCAAGGCGCCGGCAAGAACCCGTTTCTCGGGTTCACATTGCAAAGTAGCAGCCTCACTTTTATTTCAATTATTTTCTTTTATTATAAGAATATTTAATGTTCTCAGAATTTTAACGTATCTTTTAAGCATTGAATTCACGTTGATATCTGACATTTCTGAAAAATTTTCAAATTCATTTCGAAATATTAAGCATCTAGAGTTATAATGATAGGGTATTAAAATATCGACTCAAAAATGCGAATATTTGATGTCTTCTGGAGAGCATATTTTGGCCAACAATCATATGATAGCCAAATGTCGTACATCTTTCGATTCGCCGTTAAAATCTTAATTATTTAAGAATAAAATTCTTTAACAAAATTAGAAAAAAAATGTTGCTGATTTTTTCAAAATTTTATAAGTGGTTACATCATTAAAATTGTCAAAAATTGATACAAAAAAATTATTTTTTTATATTTCTAAACTCAATATGCAGATTAATTAGCCAACTAAAAACTACCACAGAAAAGCTTTCCGAATTGAAATTAAGGCGGTTTTGGCAAAGTTATGGATATTTTAAGCTCTGAATTGTCCAAAAAATAGGGTATTAAAATGTCGACTCAAAAATGCGAATATTTGATGTTTTCTGGAGAGCATATTATGGCCAACAATGAAATGATAGCCAAATGTCGTATATCTTTCGATTCACAGTTAAAATTCCAATTATTTAACAATAAAATACCTAGAAAAATGAGAAATAAAATATTGGCCGATTTTTTCAAAATTTTATAACATCATTAAAATTGTCAAAAATTGATAAAAAAAATATTTTTTTTAAATTTCTAAACTCAATATGCAGATTAATTAACCAACTAAAGACTACCACAGAAAAACTATCCGAATTGAAATTTAGGCGGTTTTGGCGAAGTTATGGATATTTTAAACTCTGATTTGTCCAAAAAATTAGTGTATTGAAATGTCGACTCAAAAATGCGAATATGTGATGTCTTCTGGAGAGCTTATTATGACCAACAATGATATGATAGCCAAAAGTCATATACTTACACTCCCAAAAAAGTCCCCTTTAAGTAAGCCCCTGTTTGGGGCATCCCGAGGGCAAGCAGCTCGAGATTAAAATTCGAGAAACTTCAACGAAAATATAATAAATGAGAAATCGTTTAAATATTTGCCTCACACAAATGCCAGGCATGCAAATTCATTGAGAGCTTAAAATTCTCGATTTCACAATTCGCTTTGCTGCAACTCGGAGAATGTAAATACGGACATCCAGCAAATTATTGTCTACATCGAGAGCTGGAGACGTGCGTGGAGAAGTCGGTTCTCTTGGGTTAGGGTTCAAATAAATTGCTTTTGACTTTCTGGTCTTGATGGGCCTTGACTTGTCGCTTGAGTGGAAAATTGCCGTGCCAGGAAATTGACGTTGAAATTGATAATTTGAGCCTTTTTTGCCAAGCTAGCTGGCGGTAGAAATGCCGAAAAAAGTTAATTGAAAATTCTCTACGAAAAGGATGTGGCCAATTGCCCCGGGAACTCTCTGAGCTCTAAGTACAAAGTAAAATGGAGTAAGTACTCATTTCTTTTTCAGGATAGAGAAGTCTTATTTAAATGTACACTTAGATATTTCTGATATAAATAAATAATGATATAAATAATTTGCAGTTCGGAGTACTTATTACCCGGTATCTCACCGTCGAAGCCCTCGATTGGGTAGCTTTCTTATTGCTTTTATTTTGCATAAGCAGAAATAGAGTCTGTGGCCCCGCTGCTTTGCTTTCAATTTAACCGCAAAGCAATCTCAATCAATCTCGATAGTTATTGACCAGCCCCCCCTCGGATTTTCTATATATCCACCTACCAAGAGTCCAATATTTCACGTGCTTTTTCGCTTCTCGCGCCGCCGTCGCCATCGATCAATGAATTTCTTGTGCCTTTTTTTTTGTGCAACATCTTCGACGGCGGCGGGCTTCGACCGCAATAAGTCAAATACGAGGCCAGCGAGCTTCATTATGATAAATAAAAAAAAACAAAAGCCCAACCACAGAAGGGAGCGAACCTCTTCGGGGAAAATAACAAAAAACTAAAGCTGAAGCAGCCATGGCAACAACTCGTCTCGGCCCCAAAAGGCAAGAACAATGCAGCGCAGATAAGTCAATTATATTGACTTGGCCAAGAACTCTTTGAGGCTGTCTGGGGCTTTTAAGGTGGCAAGCAGCTCTTTTTTTTTTATGTTTTTGCTGCTCCTCTCACAATTCCCACAGTTGAAAGCCAGCGTCACCGTCGCTCCGTCTTGAGTTTTTTCGCTTTTGGCTTGAACCAAGGCGATAACATCAACGCTGTCAATGGCAAAGTGGCAAGCAGTGGGCCAAAATGCACAAATCTTGGTTGAGATATAGCTAGCAATAAAATTTAGGATAAATAATTCAATTCCTTATATCTCTTAAGACCATATTTTTAGTTGTCTGTTGAGCACATAAATTCGATGTTAAAACCACTAATCTGCTTTTACTATAAATACAATTGTCATTTAATAAATATCTTTTTATATGCATATACATATTTTAATGTATCCCAAAAAATGGTTTAATCTGTCAAAGCCTTAATATTTTTATATTAATTTAATTAAATTAGTTTATTTATATATTTTCCTTGCTTTTTTACCACTTTGCAACCACAGTTGGTTCATTTTGTGCAATCGCTGCGCCACACTTTGCTCTCTTGGAGCAGACGGTGTTTTATTATTTTCCTGACTGGCACGTAGATTTATACTCATATTTATGTTTTTCCTCTTATTTAATCTTTTTTCGAATTGTGTAGCATCTCCGGACCGCTTTGAGCTTTGGTCTTTGCTTTTTTGCTTGGACTTGGCCGAAAGTGTAGACGCAATTTACTGATTACATTATTGCTCGCAAATTGCTAGATTATAGTTTGCCTGTTGCCTGCAAATTATGTCGGTTATTATTGCCTGACAAATTATAGTGATTAGTTTTTCAATAAAATGGAAATATTTTTGTGTAGGCAATTTCGCGCTTAATATGTGAGAAAGAATGGTAAAGGGAAAGCAGAGTTGGCCAAAGATTAAATAAAGGTTTTGGCAATAAAAGTTTAATATAGACTGAGTTAGGGTAAGAATTTTAAGCTTCATTAAATTATATTTCTTATCTTAGTAATTTTCAAATCAAATTCCAGTTATTTGAATTTTATATAAAGAGTCGAATATAGAATGTTACGAACAAAGATTAAATATCAAGGAGTTCTGTGTTTCTTCAGTTGGGTTTTGGCAATAAAAGTTCAGTATAGACTGAGTCAGAGTAAAAATTTTAAGTTTCATTAAATTATATTTCTTATCTTAGTATATTTCACACCGAATTCCATTTATTTGGATTTCATATAATGAGTCTAATATTAAATGCTAAGAACAAAGATGACATATCAAAGAGTTCTGTGTTTCTGCAACGATTTTAAAACTTTATCTTTGAGATACAGTATCTATAAGCTGTCTGAAGTGGCATTTAAGCAAACTTCTCCCTCTTTACTTTTTTATCAATCCATCGCGACAAAGCAAACATGAAAGCGGAGACCAGGAAACCGGCAAGAAAGGCGCAGCCAAAGCAAAGTGCCGGGGAACAAGTGCAGCCCACATGGCGGCCAGCCAAGAGAGAGGAAAAAGAAAGTTCTCTTTCTCTCTTGCGAAAAAATCTGCAAAGCGCCGAGAGTTTTTCCTCTCCCAGGGCCTCTCTTTCTGGGCGCAGAACCAACCCCCCGGAAAGCACCGAACTCTCTGCAGAGTGGTGCCAATTTTCCTAAAGGGAAACTATGCGGAGTACTACGCGCTCGTATTTTTGCTGATAAGCGCCAGCCGCTGTTTTATGCTGGGGCTGGGGAGTGCTGGAAGGGGCAGGACATAATTGTAGCTCCAGACGGAGAGGGGAAAACGGAATCGATCGATTTTTCATGCTCCCCAAAAACAGAGAAAGGAACTGCTGCATACGCACAGGAGCAAAAGAGCCCAGCGGCTTCTCGCTTCTCGCTTCTCGGGCTGGGGCTCCGCTCTCTCTGTATGGGTGAGCGAGTGTCCCGGTGTGTGTGTGGTGTGTGTGCGGCGTGTGTGTATATGTCTAAGGTGTGTTAACCTCAAATGCTCCACACACACACACACACACACTCTCAGGCTAAAAAACAAAATCCAGTGAAATTGTTTAAAAAATTTACTTAAAATGGGGTCATTTCATTTGGAAAACCTCTATAAAGATTGCAACTAAAAGTCGAAAAGTTGTACAGAATTTTACACATTATTTGCTTGATTTAATAATCATTCCACTGAACACTTTTGTATAAATGTATTTAACTTAACATTTTATTAAACATTTACCACAAATCCTTTTATATAGTTTAGTATTTTAATGTGCTCTTACTTTTATTGTTTCCTTTGTTTTTTCCTTGTGAATTCCTTCTGCCTTTTGTTTAAACTTCAGCTACTAATCCAAATTATTGATTTTCATCCAGTGCTTGTGTTTTTACTGCACTAATAGTACTCTCTGTGTTTTTGCGTTAAACTTAAAACCCGGTTAGATTTCGGTTTTATTTGGTTTCTTTGCACATTCGACACTGTCACGCACACTTAGATATATCTAATGCATATATAAATTTATATATATATATATTCCTTTGTGGGCGTAAGTTGTATTTGCTTCTGTATACTTTCTAAATTATTACTTTCTTTTTCGGTTAAATCGAATTATTATGAGCTTTCTGTGGGGACTTTTCCGAATTTATTTAAATTATTTTCGCTGTGCCCATTTCACACACACTCGTAAGCACATGCACTCAAACACGCGACGCGAGACACGCACACATATAGGATTTTTCACTGCGCCTATATGTACTCGAGGGGGGTTGGGCGGGTGGTGTCTGTATATCCTGTATATCCTTTGGCGCGGACCGAACCGAAACTCAGAGTCTGCAGTCACCGCCGTCGTCGTCCTGCCACTAGCAACTCAATCGACACAATGAGCCCAGAGCATATTGGAAAAGTCCTCACAACCGCTGAGCGAAAGGAGAGCTGGCCGAATTTTCCACCACCAAAAAACATGTGAATCCAGAGCGAACTCTCCAGTTAAGTAAGAGTGAGTGGGCGCAGAGAGCGGCATTTTCTCAGGGGGAGCGAAGCGCTTTGGCAGTGGAAAATCTAGCAGAGAGCGAGGAAAACTAAGGCAGATTCTCCCAGCTTCAACAAGCACTAAGCAGAGAAGGAGAGCATGGAATCTTCTCCCAGAGAAAAAGGACACTTCTCGCAGAGAGAGGGAGAGAAAGGAAAACTCTCCCCGAGAGAGTACTAGCCGAATCATATGTTTTGCATCCCATCCCAAAAGCCTACAGATTCCATCTCCCCCAAAACCGCAACTTGCAACTTCCTGACTTCCTACGTTTCGTTTATAGCCAACCTCCTGGCCAATTTATGCCAGCTCCTCTCCTCCACTCAGAAAAAATTTAGAAAAAAATTAAGAAAATGTTTCCTAAGACCAATATATATATTTACAATTTCAGTTTATAATTGCCATAAATCTTGAGTTTTTTATTTGGGAAAAATAATAGTAATAATAATAATAACAAATTTAAAATACAAATTCTATCTGATTCTATCTATACACAGGAGTTAAGAGTTATAAATTTCTGGTGCTACTTTTTCTGAGTGTAGCCAATAGGTGTTGCCCTTTATCTGTATTTGTGTAATATCCTGTACTTTCACGAGTTTCCGTTACACTCTGCGTGCGAACTTTTTTATCCTATCTTCTTCATGGATGTGGGGAGAGATGCTCGAGTGATGAGCTGATGGGTAGTGTTTTGGTTAACTTTTTGAGGTTTTTTACAAAGCAAAGTTTGAAGTAATTAAAGAGACTGGTTTGAAATTATGAGACAGGCTATTTAATAATTTACAGTAAATGTAACAAAATAGAGTTTGGGTGGAGGAAAGTTTAGGGAAACATTAGAAATTACTTGCCAGTATAAAATGCCAGAAAAGTTATGTAAGAAGCAGCAAGAAATATGATGATCATAGTTAAAATTCATGGGAAATAATAATAATAATAATAAAATATGCATGTTCCCTTTTGAAATTCTTCAAAACTTTAAAACCACCATATTAACTTTATAGCATATATAAAGTATTCAAGAAGTAAGTAAATATGAAATAAAAATATATATTGTGAACATTTGTGAGATTGAGATTGTGATTTTATGAGATGTCATTAAACTTATGTTAGTATCCACACATACTATAATTACATAGATAGCATATACTTTATTTAAATGATAATAATGATAAATAACTGAAATTGCTTAATAATATTCAAATAATATAATTTTTAACTGACTGCCCGTAAAGTAATAAGGCAAAGCTGCTGGCACAACCAATCACATTTAAGTTTTGCTTTGGCAATTTCAAAATTTCCGCCCACTTCCTACCGAATTTCGCGACACACCCAACACAAAGCTGGAGTTGAGTGGAATAATTCAAGTCTGCAGTGGAGTTGTGCTGCGAGATTGCACGGCAACAGTCATAAATACTCAATGAGAAAATAAAATGAAATTTGCATTTGACTGCACACGACGACGAATATTTTGTGCCAGCAATATTCCGCTATTTGGCGAAGGAGCCGACAGTTATGCACACAATAAACGCCCCGGAGTCGGTAAATTTACCATGAGCAGCGAACAGGACGCAACAGGAAGTTAGCCAAAAACAAGAAAACAAAATACAGAAATAATACAGAAAAAAATCAAGAAAAAACAGGGAACTTAAGCAGAGGGAAGGAAGCACGCAAAATGCGCGCCATATGATCGGGCAAACAGAGGGGAGAAGGGGAGAAGGGTGACGAGCCACGGAGAGCGGCGAAATGGGAACACGCCAAGTGGGAAATGCAGGAAACTCAGGGTCTTGTGGCAACAAAAAACCAAGAAAAGCCCTTAGAAAAACCCCCGAAAATTGCCTTTTGGTCTTAGAGAGTCTGCGTTGTTTACAACTCGCACAATCACACAAGCAGAACTGCACACAAAGAGAGTACGCACACCACTACATATTCACACACACACACGCACACAGAGAGACGCGTCTTCAAGTTACCGTTACGCGTGTTTCCAATTGGAATTAAATTCTAGAACGACGGAGCCTAGGCTGAAAGACACACCGAACGCGAAGCCAGCAAACGGAACTCTGAGTGGGAACCTCTGGAATATCATGTCAACAGGGGCGGTTGCGGAACGGAACGAAATGGCAGCGGAACGGAAACGGAACACAGCCCCTACCCAAAAGAGAGAGAGAACGAGAGAGAGAGGAAGAGTGCGAGAGGGGGTGGCCAATTCTGCAGACATTTTTGGTGAATGCAATTTTACGGGGAGCAAGGAAGCCAAGGATTAGGTAGCCCCACGAATTTCTGTAATTAAGCAGCCAGCAATGCATGATGGCGAGAGAGGGGGAGAAAAGGGTTGAGAAAAAGGGACTTCCCAGAATGGGCGGGAAAATTCTGGACTTAAAACGAGAAGGGATGGCAAAGGGGTTAGGTTAGGGCCGTTTTAATTTCAAATTCAAAAGAAGGCCAATTAATTAACCAGGAGAGTCGGATTTAAAGCGACTAGCTGGAAAAAGTAGCGATGGCCTGGGAAGTGCTGATGATGATGTTAATTTTGTTGACGACGCCGTTGACAGGTGGCTCAGGTGAGCGGAAAAGCGAAACTTCGGGTGGTTGAGTGGAAATCACAGCGGTTGGCACCCCTTTCGCCCTTTCGCGAGATTTGCGTTAAAAGTTTCCAACCGAATGAGGGTGAAACTTAATTCTTGCGAATTTCCGATTAATTGCTGAAAGTTTTGTGAAAAATTTCGCGAAGCCAAATGGCTTAAAATTTACAGACTTAAAAGGATTAATTAAGATCAATCCATAGCATACTGAAAGTCCTTTACACAAAGAGATTAATAGGTGTCGGGGACCTTGCTTTTTCTTTATTTACATGTCCCTAAAATATAGTCTTTTTTTAAAGTTATGCTAAAAGTAATATCGGTAAAAGAAAATACATTATTTAATTATGTATTTTCTTTTATCGATATTAATGTTAACTGCCATTGATATATATTAAGATTTTAATCTAGGCTACGTTGCTTGACTCAAATTTATTTTCCTCCCTTTATATGCTTTACTTTATACTTTTTTTACTTTAACAATTTGTTAAACATACATTTTCTTTCTGGTCTAAATTCCTTAATCATTTATTTCAATTTCCTTAATTTGTAGCCACAATGTTCTCATCGGATTATGCGCAGCTCCTGTCTATAAATCCTTGTCTAGACACTTTTATATTTTTTTAAACCAAAACTTTGGCTACTCGCCTACAAAATACCCCACTTTTCCCAACTGTACCAGTGAAGCCATCAACTTTTCATTTTCTTTCGATTTTTTTGCATTTGCTTTTTTATATTTTGTGTATTCATATTTAGGAGCTATGCATCCGCTGAATATTTCCATCGCATTTCATATTCATGCCGCGTTTTGTTATTTTTATTAGAGCGATGGCAACAAGCAGTAACCAAAAAATGTTTACATTGACGGAGGAGGTTTCCGTCAGCATCCATCGGATTTTGCTGTTGAATGTTTTCGGACTCTTGATCGATATTTTTTGCGACTTGGCTCATTAAAATTCCATAAACCAAGGCGAGAAGCGGCAACGACTTATAATTGCTTTTCAATCTTGATTGCATCGCGTGCTCGATAAGAAATGATGGGATTGTATCAGATTGGATGCGACCTCAGCTCACCTCGCGCCAATTAAAAGGTTCTCAAGTTGTCCCGTGTCGAGATACTCGTGCCCTCCCCTATTGTTCCCTTTTTTCTTAACGTCTCAACATTTGGTGGCACATTGCCGGCACATGTTTGCTTTATGAGTTATTCCCCTGGAAATTGTTTTTAAAAACAAAGACGAGCATATGGGCAGACGCCCTCGCCCTTATAAAAGGTTCAATTTCGTTCGGATCGGTTGACCTTCGATGGGAAGTGGGGATTGTAAAATGACAGAGGCCACGCATGCGCACACGCATCGTCTTTTTTTTTTTAACTTTTATTATTTTGACTTTATCAGAAGGCGGCTAATCCCGCTCATCCGCAAGGGGAGACATGTCCGGGTTGGTAATGATGATGACATTATTGGCCGCAGACCAGCATCTTTTTGTGCGGTTGCTGCCTTAAATATAATTACAAGCCTGGGAGCAACAAAACCCGAATTCAATGATCAATGGAGGAGTAGTTTGTCTTTCGATGCCATCTGCTGCTCCTATTTGCCCTGCGTTTTAGTGCATTTTTATGTCTCTGTGAGTTGAGCGCAACAATTCCATTTCAGTGCGCTGTTGTGACATTTGTTTTATTTGTCAGCGCTTCATTAGTCATCAAAGGACCTGCCCCAGCCACTCCCCGACATCCGATATGTGTCGATATCAATGAATTTGTCACTAATTTATGTTCTTTTCACGACACCTAAAGGGAGAGGCTATTAGAACGCGTGGGATACGAACATAGAATAAAAAATAGAACTAAAAAGTCTCTAGAGGGAGGATTGAGAATTGAGGGTGATATTGCCTTAGGGAGGTATAAAAAGTTTCAACCGGTTGGAGAAAGTTGTATATTTAGTGCAGGCAGAGCCATAAAATTAGTGAGAAATTTATTAGAGTTCATTTAAAAAGGGGAAGTGAGATTATTGGTGCTTTAAGTCTTTAACAGACACGTATTTCAAAGATGCTTCTACTTTTATTCTAGGCTTATGCATTTAGGTAATTTATGCAATAAATTTGAAAGGAAAAACTATAAAGTAATGGTTTTATTTATATTATGGTAATGGTATTATTTGTATTATATTTATATATTATTTAAAGTCAATCATTCTCATTCCTCTTGTATATATTATTTTAATATTAAGCTTTCTCAAACTCTCTTAATAAAATCATGTTAAATTTCCTTAATAATCCTAACATTAAATTAATTTTATTCATTCATTGTTTTCCAACTTTAGCTCCAATCTCACTTGTCATGCTGCGTGCCAACAGCATTTCAACTTTGCATTAGAACATTCATCTCCATTTTGCGAAAACAACTCTCTACCGCATTATCCCCCGCATTTTTGCTTCAGCCGTGTTGTCTGTTGTCTGGGCCCTGTTACCAGTTGAGACACATTTCTGACCAGTCTGACGTGGCCTGTATTCCTGTATCTCTAGCTAAGGACCATGCTCAGCACCCAGGAACAGGAGCAGGAGCAGGAGAAGGCAGGAACCATCGTCAGCTGTACGCTCCTCGCTGAGCAAACAAGCGGCAAAGGACCAACAACCACTCAAGGGAGCGACGAAAGGACGAAGGCAGTGATGCCAACTGTTGATAAATAGCTAAGGATAAGATTCTGAAGAAGTGCTTGTAGTTCGCACAACTTTAAATGTAAATACTAATATAAGTTAAAAAATTTGCAATTATTTTAGTAGCAAAGTATACCTAAGAATTAGAAAATTGCATATACTTTGGATATATTTAAATACAATGCTTTTAATATTAAACTTTAAATGCTATAGCACTGAATTATATTAGTTAATTTAATTCTACTTTTAGCTAACTATTTCTGTGAATAATTAATTTCGATTTGCTTTAAAAATTAGCTATAGGGCCAACACTGGTAGAAGCCATCCCGATATCCTGCTGGTTTCACAGCACTCAGCCCATTCCTGCGGCTTAACACTCAACTCGGAGTCACGTACATGTCCTGCCACATACCCACTCTCCTTGTTTTTCTACAGACATGACCGGTACTTTGAATTCGGGGCCTCAAACGATAAGTTGGCTGTTTGGCTTGGCTCCTTTGGCTAACAACTCTGGTGGCCTCTCCGCTCAAGTGTCGCAATTTGATGGCACATTTCGTTAATGCCCACCTCGTCACTTATTTATATAATTTCAACTGTATTTTATTCGGATGCTTATTATCTTTAAAGCTTTCAAGTCGAAAATCATTAGCTGTCAGCGCATCAAAAGGTAACCTTACCTTCAGTAAATTAACCTTCAGTAGTTAACTTTCTCTTTAAGAAGCAAAATTGTTAAATTAATTAAAATCAATTATTGAGAATATAAAAATATAAATATTTTTTCTTCATATCAAAAATAAAGTATATTGTACTTCCATGAAATTCCTTCTTGTGTATATTAATAATACCTTTTTTAATTAAGTAAAAATACAACATTGATTTAAGAAATTTCGTCAAGCGAAAAATTCACCCGATGAGTCATTATTTTCCACTTTCAGGGGAAATAAAAAAATCATAAAATACGTGGAACTCAAGCCCAGTTCAAGGTTTGCACTTACTCCATCTCTTCCTTCCAAATAAAGCTTGTCTGTTAAATTTTGCGCAAATGCCAAAGTTTACACGCATCAGCAGAAGCTTCTGCACAGGAAGCGAAGGATATAAAGCCCGAGCAAGGAAACCTTAAAGAAATCCAAATAAAAGCAATGCAATATCAAAAGTTTTCTCTTTTTGGTCTTTTATTTTCCCGGGTTTTCGCGTAGATCTTCCCCTCTTTTTGTGAACCCACGCTGCGAGGGCATTAAACAATTTTTCAGAAGACTTTTCACAGACTTCAGGGGCAACACACAGACACTGGATGAGTGTTTGCTTTCGAGGGTCTATTAGAAGCGACACTAACAAATAACGAAAATTGATGTGTCTGGCATTGATGAAGGAGGGAAGCAGGGAAGCAGGGAACCAGGCCAGCGGAATCTTAGAAATGTGGAAATGAAATTATAATTACAAACCGCCTTTTGTCTCTGGCAACTTTCTTAATTAAAACTCAATAGCGCGCAGCGAGTGCCTGCGGGAAAATGATGAAAACAAATTGTGAACAACATGCTCCAGGGAAAATGATGTCAATGCACAATGCAAAACTAATTTGCCAACTTGGCCGAAACAGAGCCCACGAGGAACTCCAGGCCAAGTGGAATCCTTTATGCTGGCCAGGTTGCCAGGACTATCGCTAACACTTACTCCCGCCGAAACGAGGCAAACCCAAATCCAGAGCACAACTAACTCATAAAGCCAAGTGCAACTTTTACACTTTTCCAGCCGAGCCAAGAAAACAAGAACCATAACCAAACTGCTGCGTTGCGGCGAAACTTTCTTAATAGATTTTTGCTCTGCGATAAACTTTTTCCAATACAACAAAAGGATGCGGGAACAAAATAAAAAAAAGTCACGAAAAATAAAACCAAACGGGAAGAAGCATTCTCCTTTTCCTTCTAACTCAACTCAACTCAACTCAACTCCTAACGACGAGGTCTGGCTGTCGGCATTGGAATCGTATTGCGGACATCTTTTTGCTAAATTCACTTTAGTTCTGGAAATTGATTTTCATCTCCGGCCGGCATCTTGAGTTTGTATTGCGGCTTAGTCAAAGTTTTCCTCGCCTTCGATTTGGCTGGGGGAAGTGAGGAGGTGGCAACGGAATTTATCCTAATGCCAGGCTTATTGTTTACACATCATATTACATTATGACGCATTATATATAAATGGTAATCAAATTGGTTTTGTTGAAGAACCTGCCACTGAGCAGTATTGGCAGACTTGTGCCAAAGTTTTTGAAGACAAATTGAAATGGGTATTTGGTGTATAAAAAGAAAATGATATTCCAATAAATTTATAGGTAAATATATGAATTTTCTTGAGGCAAATTGGGGAAAAGCTAAAGCTTTAACAATACTTAAATACGATAAATGTTGGAAGACTTAAAATCTTAAAAGTGTATTGAAATACTGGTAATAAAGTCATAGAAATTATAAAGTAATTTCATAATAGCATTTTCTCTTCAACGGCTTGGGAAAGGTTCTTAAAAGTGGTTTACCTTAAAGCTGAAGGACTAGTAAGAAAAAATATATACAAGACTATATTACAAAAGAGAAAGAAAACTTTTTTGGTGGCAAACTCTTGGTAAAACCAATGTCAAGCCGTGTTAAAAAAGCACCAAGAAATATTCGAATTGTAATCTAGCAAGAAGCAAAGTGAGAAAAAATCAATGTATCCCAATGTATCCTCTTCCTCAGTTTTTTGTACACAGTATCAGTTGCTTTTTTTTCATTTAGTGTTGGCCACGTTTGGAGCAAGCCTGTTGTAAGCTCACTATAAGGCTCTGCTTTCCCCACAGCTTTTCGCACTCAACACAGGACCTTAAGCCTGCGGCGTTCTTCCTTCACTGTCAACCAATTTTCAGTCCTTCCTGGCCAGGGTAAGGCAGTACCCATAAATCCTCCGCACCCGTAACAAGTTAATCTTCATTTTCCTGCTGCCTTTCTATTAAAATGCCATGCATCAATGTGACCGACAAGTGGGAGAGAACTGCAAAAACCTGAGGCCCAATGTAACTACTTACTGGTCTCTTTTCCAACCCTCCTGTCAGGGGCTCATAAACTCAATTAGAATGAACGAGCTGGCAGAAGAACTGGCCAAAGTAGGGGCACCCACATGCAGATGTAGATACGTAGATACGAAATGCGAGATGCAGACTCACAGAGGCACAGAGGGGACGGAGACACTCATACAATGCTGTCGAGTTGCCGTCGAGGAATCCTGGCAAGGTTAATCAGCAGCAACACAACGCTCATAATTAGAGGGGGAAAACTGAAAGGAAAAAAGACACAACACTATGCACAACAAGCTATGCTTCCTTGGCTAATTTATAGCCAATTCTGATCGTATGGTATAGTAGGAATTATAAATAACTGGAATCTTATATAGCTTTTCTAAACATAAATATTTATAGAAGGAATTATAAATAACTAGAATCTTAAATAGCTTTTTCTTCACATAAATATATATATAATATATTCACTACAATTATTCTCCGAAGTTAATAGTCAGACATCTATTTAAATAAAATTTTTTAAATTAAATTAAAAATATTAACAGACCATATTCATATGTTCTTTTTCACCTCAATAATAATTTAACTTTACAGCTATCTTTAAAGTGTTTTTATTTCCATTTTTTCTTGACAACACTGTTAACATGCAATGGAAACTTTTTGTCTACTTTAAATTAAATTAAAAAAATTAACAGTCCAAACAATTTCACTAATGATCATATTAATATAAGCTCTTACACCTCAATAATAATTTATCTTTAAAGCTATCTCTAAAGTATTTTTATTTCCCTTTTTTTCTTGACAACACTGTAAACATGCGAGGGAAACTGCGGATTGGGGTTGGCAACTTTTGATTAGGCAGGAAGAAGTTTTTTCCCCTTAAATTTTCTTCCCTTCTGTGTGCGTTTTATTCTCGCTCCATTTAATAATTTAATGATGGTAAATTTGCTGCAATTGCAGGCGATCCTGTGGGAAGACTCGTTCGCACTTGGCCCTGCCGGAAATGAGTTCTTGATGACATTCGGTTGGCCCTAGGACCACCCAAATACGAAACTTTTAAGAGCCTGGTCCACTCTGCTAATTAAGCATTGTCCGACGTCTGTTTTGGTTTCAGCTGAGGCCGAAACCGCATCCAAAAACCCCATTGGAGTGGAGCAGAAAGCCCGAAATAAATTAGAGCTGCGACACTTGAGCACGTTTCTGCCCCGGAATGTCCTCTTTCCCTCAACTTTTTGCTGTTTTCAATGTCAGACAATGCCCACGTCGCGTTTGTCTGCTGGAAATTTATGTGTCTGCATTTCACTCGAGTGCAGCTACAGAACTCCTTCCGCTTCCTGCTTTTTTTTTGTCCCCCGATTTTAATATACTGTCTCCCCTTTTTTGGCTTTTGCAATTAGTTTTTGCGGGTTGCCATAAGCCGTGCAATATTGCTCAATAAATTTTTCATTGATCATAAACAAATTGAAATGTTTTTGTCGGCCGCTTTTGTCCGCTGCATGAATATTTTCGTCGGCCAATGGCCATCAACATTCGGTTTTTGCCTTTGCTTTTGTTTGCCTATTAAATGTTAAATGATTTTAAATTTATATTTTCAACAGAAAAGTGTCGCTTGTTCCATTTATTCTCTTTGAAAGTTAAATCAATAGAAAATTATGCAGTTGTCAAGCGGGGAAAATGTATAAATAAATATCTTACTTAAAAATAAATTGATCTTTACATACCTGATGGCTGTTTAGTAAAATATATTTAAGAGGCAGTTGTACATCCTTGGCAATAATTAATTTTGTACCTAAAAAAAAAGAATGATATAGTATTTGTAAATAAAATAAATATACGATTAAAAATTCTTTAGAATTTGAGACATTTACATTTGTTGTTATCACATTTAATCCCATTTCCTGCCATTGATCTAGATTGGAATTGCATCAAATCTTGTCAGTGTCAAAAGCCAGTGCATTCAATTTTTAAATGCCAAGGACATGGCTGATAGGTCCTAAGCCCAAAGGGCAAAGGCCAAAATCCAAAACTGTGAAAATGTCAGAGTTGTAGGAAGTCAACTGGTCAATAGAGAACGGCAAACAGGAAGGACAGTAGACTGGATGGGCTCTCGGCTACGGGACAACATAGCAATAACCAGTATTAACTAGGATTGACTTCAACATGCCATAGAGACCAACAAAAACAGCAAGGAGCAGTCCTGGCAAGCAATGAAAATGTTGTTGGAACCGCAAACACAAGGACACAAAGAGGATACAGAGAAAGCCGAGTTCAATACATGGCAAGTGCAGTGGAAAACTATTTACCAAGCTTTTATGCACTCCTCCAGAGAGATGAGACCGAAGCGGGTCGACGGAGGGGTACAAGTAAATTAATAATTAATAACTTTCCGTGGGCATATTGCCAACTGCTCCACCCGAAAATTACAGGAAAAACGAGAGCGACCACTTGAGCGTTTATTGTTTTGCTCTGCACTTACGGAAAAGTTTCCACGGTCCTCTGCAAACAGAGAAATGTGCAGGAAAAGCCAGGCATTAGGGAAAAGTTTCTCAGAGCTTATTTTATTCGATCTATATGGGGGTGAGACAATGGAGCACAGGGGATCTATTTAAGTGGGTTTAAATGCTTCTGAATCCCCCAAAAGAAGCTAAACTTTGCCATTTCGTTTGTTTACTCTGCATAAATTGAAAAGCCAAAGCCGAGTGCCTCTAATTACATTGCCAATACAAGTGGAGGATTAGGAAAATAAAAACAATTTGCAGCCGAATAAATCATCGAGTTCTTGGGGGGCTTAGTCAAATGTGAAGCTTTCCCCCAAAAATAAACCAAAAATAACTTCACTTCTGAATAATTGGGGAAGGCTTAATTGAGTTCTAGTGAAGCCGCTGAATAGAAGTTGACGGAGTTTAATATTTCCAGCTATGCTCGAAGTTCACTTGGGGATGTAAAGCTAAATTTCTCCCTTGGATTCTGGCCTTTTTTCTGGTCAAGTTCATTTGATTATCTAAATGATGGTAATTAAAATTAATTTGCATGAGGCTTCCTCCACAGCCGCCCAACACATTGGCCGTTAAATGGGGAAATTAAAAGTAAATTGAAAGTGAAATTAATTGCAGGCTCGGGTGCGGCTCAAAGTCAAGTGGAGTTCATCAGAAGAACATATTGTACAAATACAGTTGGGGCCAAAATCGCAGTACTGATTATAGGGAACTTAGGTTTTTTAACGATTTAAAAATGTACACGCTTGTGGGAATTGTTTTGTGAGTTGTAAACTTAAGTCAAAGCTATTAGCATGTTTTAGAAAATGTAATAAATAATTTTTGTATTAAATATATAAAAATGAACTCATTTGAATGAATTCATTTCAATTTTAATATCATTCATTTTCATATATATTCCTATACTTGACATAGAAAGTATCCCGCTTTATATAAACCATTTTAAATACCAAAAGTATATCCCCAATTGTAAGTAAGTAAGTAAAAAGTCTTATCTCAATTGCAATTAGTATCCGGCAGTCCAGTAAATGTTTAATGAATGCATCGGGCCCTTTGTCTTGATGAACAGCAGTATCTTGGGCTCCTGCAACATTCTCCTCATCATTTATCAATTCCATTTCAGTTAGTTTGGATGGAGTATCATTTTTCTTCCCTCACAGATTTCGCACGCCCAGTTTTCCATTCATTCCGGTCACTCAGCCAGTTAGTTTGTTGGTCAGTAGTCACTCGAGTCGCTCGGTTTTGGATTTCCGCTCCCCGCGACTCTTGACACTTGACACGAACCCCAACCCAAGCCAAGCCCAATGGAGAAACTGAGGATGAGCCCTTCTCCCCCGTGCATTCATTCAATCGCTCACTCACTCAGTCATTCATTCGGGCATTCAAACAAAGACGACGCCTCTGGTCAGCCAACTGTTGACATTGCTAAATGAATGAACCCTAGTTAAGTTACAAAATTGCACGAGGAAAAGCAAAACGAATTCAGGAAGAGGAACGTGTCTAGAGGTTGAGCGAATTTCGAAATACCCTTACACAATAGGGGAACCCCCCTCATTATTATTTAATATAGTAAGAAAATTAGTAAAGAAATGGTAAAGAAATTATAATCATAATTAAAAAATTTGGGAAGTAGCAATTACAATTATTACAATATTACAATTATTTTATTTAGGAAAAAATCGGTGACAAATACTTCCTTGGCTTAATTGGAGGGGAACGAATACATATATAACTTCAATATTAAGCTTATGCTTTATTTTTAAGATAGCTTGAATAGTCTGAATTAGATTTAGGAATTCATTAATATTGCATTGTAAAAGTATAAACAAGTATGAAAGCTACAGTCGAGTAAGCAAAATGAATTCAGGAAGAGGAACGTGTCTAGGAGTTGAGCGAATTTTGAAATACCCTTTCACAATAGGGGTTTCTATCAATATTATCTTGTATAGTAATAATATAGTGGTAAAGAAATTATCATCATTATTTAAAAATTTGGGAAATAGCATGCCATTATTTTATTTACGGAACAATCGGTGAAAAACATTTTCTTGGTTAATTGGAGGTTAACAAATATATAACTTTAATATTAAACTTATTAAAAATGCTTGAATATTATGAATTATATTTAGGAATTCATTAATATTGGATTGTAAAAGTATAAACAAGTATGAAAGCTACAGTCGAGTAAGCAAAATGAATTCAGGAAGAGGAACGTGTCTAGAAGTTGAGCGAATTTTGAAATACCCTTACACCATAGGGGTTTCTATCATTATTATTTAATATAGTAATAGTATAGTGGTAAAAAAATTATCATCCTAATTTAAAAATTTGGGAAATAGCAAACAATTATTTTATTCACGAGACAATCAGTAGAAAATATTTCCTTGGATAAATTGGCGGTTAACAAATATATAATTTTAATATTAAACTTATGCTTTATTATTTAGATGGCTTGAATAGTCTGAATTAGATTAAGGAATTCATTAAAATTGCAATGTAAAAAGTATAAACAAGTATGAAAGCTACAGTCGAGTAAACAAATTGAATTCAGGAAGAGGAACGTGTCTAGAAGTTGAGCGAATTTTGAAAATACCCATACACCATAGGGGTTTCTATCATTATTATTTAATATAGTAAGAAAATGAGTAAGGAAATGGTAAAGAAATTATCATCATAACTTAAGAATAATTAATAATTAAATAATAATTTTTTGCAATTATTTTATTCACAGAACAATCAGTAAAAAACATTTCCGTAGATAAATTGGAGGTGAACAAATATATAACTTCAAAATTAAACTTATTAAAATGCTTTATTATTCAGATAGATTGAATAGTCTGAATTAGATTTAAAAATTCATTAATATTGCATTCTAAAAAAAAAAGTATAAACAAGTATGAAAGCTACATTCGAGTAAGCTTGACTATGAAATACCCGGTACTAAAAGCGCCAGCAACAGCGACAGCGGAAGTGAGCGATGGCTGGAAGGGACACAACCGAGTGCAAATCAAATGCATTAAGCGCAACGGTAACAGAGAGTGCTCGAGTATCAACCTGAAGCCATCTTAGTCCGGCCATTCCATTTATCCATTTAGCGCTAAAAAAGACTATTTCCCCCACAGCTCACACACTTTTTGTGCTTTTTTTGAAGTTGCGTTTTGAACCGACAGTTTGCACGTAGTGGCAGTTGGAAACAAAGGTTCGGGGGGGGGATGCAGCAGCAGGGCAAATCCCATAAAATGAAAATGGCCAAGGAAGTTGGAGATTGCAATTTAATTTCGACCGCAAACACGGAGCTGGAACTCCTGGGCAAAGGAAACTAATGGAGGAGTTCTTCCGGGCAAAAAATGCTGACCATATTGATGGGGGAGGGTGTGGGGGCTGCATTATAACGACCCCATTTGGTAACCTTTCCCCCAGCTTTGTTTGCTGGCGCTCCCCTCCGTCACATGTGCGTCGCATTTATCACTGAATCGCACTTTAACCACAGGATATTTGATCTTGTGCCATTTGACATCCAGCCTTGGCCAGTCTTGGGGTCCCTGCAGCTCCCCACCACGTGTGGATACACATTTGCCAAATGCAATCCCAGGGGGAGTTTGTTGTTTGTTTGTGCTCTCGAAAATCAATAAACTGATAAACATATTGCATTGTCCGCCCGGTGGCTGAAAATTGAATTGAATTCCGTGCGGTCAACTTGCGGGGCAAAGTGGTCAAGGCAATGGTGGCATCGGATGGAAACACATTTAAAATTAATGGCCAAAGTTAAAACGGCGTCCGATTGCCAAATAGGAGTGTAAATAAAAATATCTGCAAATTATTGCCTTCATTTTTGGTATTACTGTTCGGGGAAATAAATTCTGGAATATTCAGGAAATATATTAGATTATAATATTGCTGACGCAGAGTAATGTTCTCTAATAGCTTATTTAAATTGAAAACTATTATTTATTTCGGTAATATAAAAGCAAATGTTTGTGCACTATCTTTAAATGAGATATATATATTTTGGAAAAAGAAAGAATTAATATTAATAAAAATAATAATAAAGAAGTTTATTATATATTTTTGTACACTATCTTTAAAAGAGACAAACTTATTTTGGAAAAATAAGAATATATATTAATAATAAGAAGGTTGTTATATAATAATAAAGTGTCATTATTTATTTGTATTCATAATTTCTATTTAAGATAACCTACGTAGCTTTAATACTTTTAAATCCTATTAATTAGTTTCGCTCAATTTAATAAAGCTTCCCAGCTAATAAGACTTAATAAACCAGCTTCAAACTTAAACTTCCTCTGTGAGTTCTAGCCCAGTGACTACTTTATTTAATCCAATTTGCCAGCAGCATTTGTCTCTCCCCAGATTTAGCCACTTGAATTAGTTTAATAAAATTAAACCGAATTTATGCCAATCTCCTCCAGAGAGCTGCTTTTAATTAAATAAGTCGGTGAATTCCGAGAAAGGATTGAGAAGTCAGAAGAGCTTGGTGGCGGCAGGAGTTTCATTTCAAAGGCAAAACTCGAAGCTGGAACGCTTGGCTGGGTCATATGCCAGGATAATCAGTGAAGCAGCTCAGGGGAATACCCGAATATCCTCTAAAAATATTTGCCTTTGTTATGGGAGTGGTTGTGCATTTTTTTGTGTTTATTTGCTGGCCCGCTGATAAAACAAAGCCAGAAGTTTACTATAATAAAGTATAATGATTATGATGCGGAGCGTTTTCGTACATCACCGCAGGCGTAATCAAGGAAAATATCAATGATTCAATTCATGACAAGTGTTTGCTAGTCGAACCCAATTTGTTGCTTGTTTTGACATCATCAGTGGCATTTCGCATCCCATTCCCTCAGCCCATCAGCATCATTATCGGAGAGCTGCCGCTTGAATTTTTATGAGAAAAGTGGCCCCATAATCATTATGTATGAGTGCCATTTACCCCCCACTTCCAAAAACACTCGGGGAACCATCCGAGCAAGACAATCATTATCTTTCTCGCCCAGCTTCAGTCGGGGTGCCCCTCTCTAGTTCCCCCATTTTCCTGCCAATGTGTGAGCAACGGAAAAACTAGATTTCCATTTTCCTCCCCCTGCTCAGCATTTGATAAAGTAATTTGTCAATAAAAGTAAAGATGGATGTGTACTTTTATAATAAATTCTAGAGCTAGACGGTGATTCAGTGTGTACAAAAATCATGATTGTTCTAAATGACAGTAAAGCACTCAAGTTGTATTTTTAAACTCTGGAATAAAATCATAAAAAATTAAATTAGGATATTTGTTAAATGCAATAAAAGTTTAAAGACTCTAAGGATTAAGAGTAAACAAAATTCTGCAATTAAATCTTCAGTTTTATAAAAATTTAAGACAAAATAAAGGGTAGGCTACTTCCTCAAAGTGTATTTACATTATACTTTTATTTTATATCCCAAAGAAACATGTAATTAATCATTAAAAATTGTATATATTTCATGAGTAATATTTTCATTGACTTCATTCAATCTCCACCCCTTTTCCATCATTTAAAAACCCCTCAGAGAATTTTCGTATATTAACTTTTGCGGCTCGCCCCGATCATTATAAATTTAAAAAACACATTAAAGGCCCCTCGCCTCGGGTTTAACTCTTTGAGGCCCCCATGGTCAGCGTTGTGTGTAAATTAGTGGTAAAGCAAATATTTGCTGCACAGAATAAGCAAATTATATATATTTATGTAGGCACATTAACAATTAATTACAATTGCCGTGCACAAGCGCCCGGCGTTTGATGTCGATGATGATGACGATGATAACGTGCCACATACGCCCCGTTGAACGTGGCTAATAAAATTTAAATATTGATTTATTTCCCTCGTGCAGCCCCTTGCCCACTTTTTATGCCTTGTTCTTGCGGCTATTTTATGGGTCTAGTTAAGGTTAAAGCTGGAAAGGGAACTGGGAACTGGAGTCTTCGTGTGTAAATCAGCATAAATCCTGCTGCTTAATTTGCTTACCGAATTGGGTCATTAGCAATGATTTTACAATGCCATAAAGAACAGAAAGAAACCTTAACGACTTGGCCAACTGGCGACGGCGCTAAAATAGGTTAAGGCGGGCCCCCGCCACCACCTCCATAGTAATACAAAAAAATGTGTAAGCCTTGTTACTTGAAACGATTAACCCAAAAGTTCTCAGCTGCAATTGAGGGGGAAAATACTTGGTGCTCTCACACATGATCATCAATTAGAATGCCTGCAGTCATAAACAAATTTGCGTACATCATCATTTATCATATGGAAAATAAATGCCTCTCACCAGCTGGGTCCATTGTGTGAGTGGCTTGCTCCACTTAAGGAGCCTCTTCGGCCCCATAAACAAAAAACTTTTGTATAAATAAATAAGGAATTCCCCTAAATGAGTAGAGTCCCCAAACCGAGACATAAATATTATAGCAAGCCCTTTAAGTAGGTGCTTAAAAAACAGCTCCTTATTATTATTTTGTTGTGACTTATGTGGCTTATGATAATGATGACGATGACGTCGGCGCTTTTCTCTGACTGACTTCCGTTAAACTGAAAAAAAAATAAACAAAACAAGTAGCATAAAAAATGATTCCCTGGGCATCATTTGCATCATTTATCATTTCACTGGAACACTGGTATATTTCATCATTGATGAGCCTTGTGAGACGTACATTTAAGCCCTAAGATTGTTGGCCATTACAACGCAGAAACTCTCTGGTAATTTTCAGTTATAGTTCTGGCTCAAATCTCTCGCTTCCCGTTTAAATCGTTTTTTTATCGAGTGAGTTGGAAAAATTGGAATCCGATTGCCTATCGTTTAGTTAAAGGCGGTGATTTTTTATGTTTTCCTCCATTTTGCACATAATGTATTTTTATTTTTCCTGTTTTGGGTCTCGGAAGATTAATGTGAGGTCACTAGGAATCATATATCAAGCCAGGGTTCAGATACGCTTAAATTGTTACACATAAGAATATATTTAAATAGGATTCCTGGGAATCGAAGGGCATACCTCTCCATATACCTGTTCCATCAATCAAAAAGAAAGTCTTTATAGCGCTGATTTTCTACTCATGGTTTTGATTATTTTTAATTAATTTTATTTATGATTTATTACCCATAAACATATGCTTATCTCCTGCAAATAAAACGCCATACACTTTTAGCGGTTATTAATCAGTCATTTATGCTCCAAAAGCTCTACCCAAGAGGCTTGGCTTGAACGTCCAGACCCATTCGGCACATATTAATTAACAGTCTGGCGAAGTTGGCCATTGTCATAAAATGCTCAGACATGCAAGCAATTTGTATTATGCTCTGGGTGATTTAAGGGATCGGAGGAGGAAGGCCTCGCCCAGTAGAATTTTATTGCCTGGGCACGAAGTTTGTTAACCCTTTCTGCGGATAGATATGAACCCTTTTCTTTTTGTTTTGCTCTCCAGGGAAAGTTCACTTTCTGCCGGAAGTTGTTTTCGACTCGACTGGGCTTGGCCAGAACACACCACTCCTGACTCCTGACTCATCCTCCGGCACTGGTGCTTCTCTGCCCCATTTGTTCTCGAGGTGCTAAGGCGCAGAGATTAGCAGATTTATGCGCAGATTTTGTACTTGTTAAATGCCTGGGTTAGGCATTTGTGTTTTGTCTAAGCCTCGGCTCGGTTTGTTGGTAAGCCATTTCAGTTTTAATTAAAATCCGGCTCCTTTGTGTGGGTTTTCTTTCGTTGAATCTAATTGTTTTTTGTTGAAATGATTGATATTTAAAGTTATATTTGGTTTGTATTTGCTTTGTTGTGGGTGGAATAAAAGTCTCTATAATTACTTTCTATTCTTGGACATATATAAAGTATTCCCTGGTTAAATGTAACACATATTATAAATCTAAATAAATTCTTGTTCATTATTTATGTATTTATAAAATATATATCTATATATTTCATCAACTTAAATCAATATACTCCACTCAGCTCCATCCCTCTACCAGAAAATCAAAGATTCAACGCTTTCTACTTTCCCATGATATTTTCTACGGATTAATCCCAGACCCAGATCATTTTTCTCGATTTAAATTCGTTAATTTGTTTAATCATTTTCTCGCGAGATAAAGTTCACATTTATCCATTACCAAGGCGACTTTGGACCAAAATTGTTTTTGATACGCTCGATTCGTCATTATCGGAGGAGGCTGCACCCCGACATACACAGACCCATCGAACTACTATAGATCACGGGCTTAATGGCAGCTCAAAGATATCGAATAGAAATTGAACAGACTTTGAAAATATTTATCATGCTGTATTAATCAATTTCATATGCTTCAAAGCCCGAAAGAAACAAAAAAAAAAGAAGGGAAAGAGGGATCGGATCGGGGATTGTCTAATAAAAAGCTGTCTCGCGTTTGATAAACGCGGCCGATAAGAGAACGACACACGGAAGGTTTGCAGCACCCGCACGAGATGAGTCCGGAAAATAGAGAAAAATAAATAAATAAAATATGTGGACAGCGGCTTCTTTTCCTTTTTTCTTCAGCGTTTTTTTATTTTGTCTTTCTTGGCCAAACATTTCGGTTAGGCACGCTAACCCAACGGGGGAAACGGGGCCAAACCCAAAAGTAGAAATTTCAAACCGTCATCATTAACCATTAGCGACGTCATCGATTCAACTCGGAGGGGTCGACTGCCGGTTGTCGGTTGTCGGTGCACCTAATTAATTGTTAATTAATTAACATAGATACAATGTGCGCTGTGTGTTGTTTGGCAATAGGCCACCAAACATTTTCACGGCTGCTGCTGTCGTTTTCTGTCATAATTTTCCTATCGTATCCTCCTTTGTTGACTGAACACAGCTTTTTTCCTTGCCTTCAAACGCATGCAACACGAACTGGAGCCAAAAACACACCGCATCCCAGAAAAACACGCACAACAAAATGTTGGACAAAACGCAGCGAAACAAACAAAAGTCGACATTCATTTGCGTGTCGGCCTTTTGTTTTGGGCCGAGAAAAAAATATCGTCATCATCACGCGACCAAAACAAAATAAAATACAAAAAACAGCGGCAGTCAGTGGCTGGCCACAACAAAAACTTGGCCCGAAGTGACCTGATCCCATATCAGATGCCGTCAAATTATTTAGGGTTTATTTTTTTCCTCTCTGCGGCCGAATGAAGTGTTTGGTCAAGTGATGAGCAAATTAGCTGAAATTGAGCTGATGGCAGTTAAATTAAAAAGTACTTTGCCTGGTGGAGCAGGAAAAAAGGTTTATGTCAATATTAGCTTTTCAGGTGATGCGGGATATCACGGAAATATTATTTTAAAATCGGCCATGGGCGCAATATTTTTACAGTATTTATGAAAGCATATTTCCATCATCCAGTCTTTGCTTTAAGCCAAACGAATGAGCCTTTTAAACAGTTTTTAATGAATTATTTCTTGACCTATTTTTGCCTCAATGATTCTTCACTTATTTATCAATCAAAGTAAATCTCGGTAATTAATATTAGTAGAATTACTTTCTCACTTCAGTATTTCCGGCAATTCCCAGAGATTGCTCACCCATTACTCACTCACATTTCCTCCATAAAAAATGAGACAAAAACTGTATCATTAAGAGCAATACGCAATCACCTAACTTGAGTGTACATAAAGTCATTGTCGTTTTCCCCTAAGAAGTGCAGGCAACATCAAGAGACACGCAACATTCAAATCAGACTAGAAAACCTGTTACAACCATTACACATAAAGAAAATATAAATAGATTGAGAATTTTAAAAATGTGTATTCAATGTCAATGATTGTATTAAAGTACATATTTTCCAAGCTGTAAAATATTATAAATAATCTTTATAAATATGGAAATGCTATAGTTTTATAAAATAAAAATAAAATAGCAATATTTTAAGTTCTTCACCATTATATATTATTTGAGAATCAATTAAATAATATCATTCTGCAGCCATTATTTATACATTAAACAAATTCCCTACATAATATTTTTACAATAAATATTATCATTTTTTAAAGAAGTCCAAGCATATTAAGAAATATTTGTCAAGTTCTTGGCCATTATATATTATTTGAGAATCAATTAAGTAATACCATTCTCTAGCCATTAATTACACATTAATTAAATTCCCTACAGAATATTTGTACAATAAATGTTATAATTTTTTAAAATAGTTCAAGCATATTATGAAATATTTCTCTCTGTGTACCACAACCGTAACTGTAACTGCGACCAAAATTAGACGCGCACACTCCCCAAATCTCTAATCTCTGAAATCCAAAGCTTGCGGCTGTAAGCCATCATCAGCAGCCACAATGATGTTGATATCCAGCAGATACAGATGTGGCTTCGGACACAGATACACGGTGTATCTTTTGTGTCCGAGCTGGGGACTGGCCCCTTGTCTATCTAGTTATTATTGAAATTAAATTACCCTTAATTGAATCCGAAATGGTCAATAATATCGCATGCCGACAACTATTTTGTTTTGGGGCTTTGATAGGCTCCGCCAACGGCAATCCCTCTCGTTGCCTCAATTTGTTTTGGTTTTTTCCCCCATTTGCATATCCATGGCAAAAATTTCATTTTCATTTTCATTTTTGTTTCGTTATCGTTAACATTTTGTCTCCCTTCTTTTGAGCACGCTTGTTTATTTAAACAAAATGCAAATTGAATTAATTGTTGTTATTTCTCTCAGATCTGTTATCGCTTAATGTAGCAATTTGTCTTTGTCTTTGATGGTCGATGAGATAAATCATTAAATTGCGGCATTTTCGGGTTAACTGGTTGGTTATGATGCGGTTTAAAAGCTTGTAACTCTGCCTCTGGCTTGAGGGTATTTATATTAATTCTAAAGCTACAACGAGGCATCTTGTAAAATATGATTAGAGTAAATACTAGTTTTATTTTAATAAATACAAATAATTATGGGTTTCCTTTGCAGTCAGTATCATCATAAATATTCAGAGAATTTTCCTGGACTACCTTCCAAAGATTCCACTGTATTAATTCTAAAACCACATCGAAACATCTTGTAAAATATGATTACAGTAGGTATTAGTTTTATTTCTATAAATACAACTTATTTAATGGGTTTCCTTTGCAGTACGTATCAGCATAAATATTCTGAGAATTTTCCTGGCCTATCTTCCACAGATTCCCCTTTATAAATTCTTGTATTCATTTTAAAACCACATCAAGTAATCTTGTAAAATATAAATACAGTAAATATTAGTTTTATTTTTATAAATACCAATTATTTGATGGGTTTCCTTTGCAATAAGAATCATCATAAATATTCAGAGAATTTTCCTCGCCTATCTTCCATAGATTCCCCTTTATAAAGTCTTGGATTAATTCTAAAACCACATCGGGGAATCTAGTAAAATATAAATACAGTAAATATTAGTTTTATTTTTATAAATAGAACTCATTTAATGGGTTTCCTTTGCAGTAAGTATCTTCATAAATATTCAGAGAATTTTCCTCGCCTGTCTTCTATAGATCTTGTCGGATCTGTTTTATTTTTACTCGCTTCCCAGAAGCTCATACTCAATAAGTTCTTGAGCTACTTGAGACACTTGTGATTCCTATGCTCTCCTTAGTGAAAAACCAATCCCCAAGTTTAGCTCTAAATACCTAATTGATCGATCTCTTTCTGCCGCACTAACAGAGAGTGCCCTGGGATAATTGCCCGACTCGTTAGGCAACTAATTCCACTTCAATTTCCATTTAAGCACTTAAGAGAATGCACGTTTTACTTTTCACATGAACAATTGACAGGGCAGCGAGGAAGATCACTCAAACTCAAAGAGTCAGCGCGAAATCAAAGCCAAATCAAATCAGCGACAAGTCAAAAGCTAATTAACTGGAAAACGCGCTGAGAGAAAAAGGCCAGAAAGCAGATCGCCGGCTGGAAGACTGATGATCGTGGTGAGTCAAAAGTAAATTACATGCGAACATGAAAGATGCAGATAAAACATGCCAAACAAAATAAAGATCGGGCGAACAACGAACAACGAACAACAAACAACCTTTCAGGTAACGACATTAAGCATTTAGCCGAGCGAATCAGCGAATTGATGATCAGTCAGTGATCTATGCTGGCCCCAATGGATGCTCCGGTGTGGAATGGCCCGAAGTGGCTGCGGTTCCCCTCGTTACTTGTTATTATGTATGCCAAACAAAGTCACAACAAGTTGGACGACATGAAAGAGCCACAAATAAATAAATAAATGGCCAGGACCATGAGATCGAAGCCAAACAGACGATGGCCCGATCCCATAGATCGCTCAGATCCACTCGGCTATAGTACATCTGTGCCGCATAGTTTGGCGTGCCTTCAATCAGAGGGAATACTTTGGATGCACTCGGAAAAATAAGCAAATATGCCAAGAAATTAATTCTGTAAGCCGGGTATTTATTCTAAATTTCTTTTAGGCCTTGTAGCCAACATAATTGCAAGTGTAAGTCCTTGCAAGAGCTTCCCTGGAAACTGTTTAGTGTTTTTAAAGTGCTCTCAAGGCACAAAACTTGTCAGAGATCTTTTGACCATAAATCCAAAACGCAACCGAGCGGGAGGAAGAGAAGTTCCAAGACTTTTTTTCACGAACGAGAGGTGCTCTTAACTCCTGGCTGGCTGGCTAGCTGGCTGGCTGGCTTGGCCATAAAAGGTCACACACTGCATTCTGGCCAAACACTTGTGAACCCGTTTAGCCTTGGCCCGTTTTGGGCGTCTGTGGCTGGTAATTGCCCCAAGATTTATTTGCACGCCCGCACCACACAGTCGGGATTCTAGACTCTGGATACTGGATGCTGTATTCTGCCATTCTCCACTTTTTAGCCAAGCCGCACTCTTCGGGCCAAAACCCGAGCGTGACTGAGATCTTTTCCTTTCCGTTGGACAAAAAGATTCTCACGAGCCGTTCCTCTAAAATTGGTTGACAAACTAGTCGGGCCTGCTCATATATGCCGGCCTATTTGCATACCTTCCTCCCTTTTGGCCTAAGTAATTGCTTTTGTGGCACGTCTTTAATATGTTTATTGGCCATGCAGAAGGAAACGGAGGTGAGGAGTCGAGTCGAGTCGAGTGAACGTGCAGCACCTCAGGGTGACTCTTGGACTCGATAGGAGGCCGGCATTAAGTGGTAGCCAAATCAGTTTGGGCCCAGCTCTGCCGCCGAGTTCCTCTCCCCTTCCCAATGCCATAAGTCGTGGCGAATTAGCTCTGGCATTGACTTTGGCATCTCCGATTGTGAGAGAATGCCCAAGGAGGTGCTGATTATGAATAGAGTCGTTGCTTGTGGGATTATTGAAATACTTCAGCCGAGATTTCCGAATAAAAGGCGCACCAGGAGGATATCGAGTGAATTGAATGGGGAAATGTATGTGGTTTGGATTTTCAATACGTAATTAAGCTTGGCTTTACACATCAGTTCCTGCCAACCAATAATTGGTATTATGCTAAATTATGTGTGAAATTTAGGGCTGTCTGGTCATGAGAATGTAGTACAGGTTACTAAAGATTAAGATGATAGGTTTGGTTTTAACATGCAATCTAAATAAGTAAATATACACTTTATTATATTCTCTTTTTCATCATATCATAAAATATTGATTAAAGACTAAGCTGACTACACTATAATTTCATTTAAGTCCTCCCTCTTATTTCCTTCCCTAAATAAAACCATTTTTTAATAACATGTCACAGCTCATCTATAAAAATTTTTCCATTCCGCAGCTGCTCGCATTTCGAAATGAATTTCGCGGCGTCTCTGACAGAACTCGCTTAATGAACTCGAAAACACATTTCAGCACAAAACCGAGCGATGCAAAAAAACAGTTTCGAATAAATAAATAAAGCCACATCCTCTTTCGAGTGGCCGAGAGCTAAAATGGGGTCCAGCATTGAACATGGTCCCCCCTTTGGCGAAACTTCATTAAAGTCGGCAGAAGATGCCTGCAGAAATTATGAATTCAGTTGATTTATAAGTAGAGCAAATGGGAGCAGAAGGGGACCCAGGCGAAGTGACAATCGGCGACAATTTCTCATTTACGAGGAGCTGGGAGAGCTGGGCTCAGCGTGATGAGCAATTGTGCAGAAAAAGCGTTACATGTTCCTCGTAGGGGGTTAAGACTGTGGGACAGACATTGACATGAACTGCCAGCTAATCGACGGCGAAATAAAAAACAAAAACGTGAGTGAGCCCGCGCTGGAAGCCACTCCGGAGATCCTCTGACAAGGCGACCCATTTGTTGTTTTCACTTGTGCACCAATTCACAGACACTTCACTTGCCATTCCGCACCGGGCTTCGTGGCCAAGGCGGGGAGTCCCAGCACGACATATAGGGTATACTACCCTTTAAGCACAGTGCAACAAGCATTTAAAAAAATATATAAATATATATAATATATAAAATATACTTTAGCAAAAGGCAGCTAAAGTTTATGAGCTGTAGTGCAAACTCCCTTTTTATTTTCACTATTAAAAATAATTTATTTAGAATTTGCTCAGTACATATTCACCCAAATATAGTCATAAAGACATTATCTTCAGTTGCCTTATTTATGAAAAACTCATACATAACTACTTGCATTTTCCTCATAACTTATGCTGTTCCACGAAAAGGGTATCAAGCTTTTTGCATAACTTCTCTTAACGCTTTTCATTTGGCTCAGACTCGGAGTTTTTTTAGTTTAGCTGTCGCACCGCCTCCAAAGAACATTAAACGTGCATGTAAGGCAATAACTACTATTACGAGTAAGTCAGCGTCTAAGACTGCGACTAGTGACTTCAGGTTTCTGTAGCTGCCTTTGTCTAGTTCAGCTTTTTTGTCTGCAGCTTCCTGCAAGTTTGGCCCCCCTTTACCCGAGATCTCGAGGTGAAGCTAAGCTGGAGATGAGGCTGAACTGAAGCTATAGCTGGAACTGCCGCTAACGATGTATTTATGCCAAGCGACAAACTGTGGGAACAAATAAAAATTTAGCAAATGCCAGACACTGGAAGACTGGGAAAGAGTGAGAGAAAAACGGGAAGACAGAGCACAGAGAACTATCCGATTGTGGGTCGTTACACTCGGAATTAAAGTCTATGTGAGGCTCTAAATATAACAGGCTTTCTTCACAGAAATCTCATTAAATTTCTTTATATTAGAAAAAGGTATATAATGTATAATAGACTTCAGTTTATTACATTTATTCATTTAAAAATGTGTTTCGCTTCTAAGCTTACTTCACCGATAAATTACTTTTTAATAAAATATCTTTACAATTCTATATATAAAAATTCTATAAATAAAATTCTTCTAAATTTCTAACTTTTGGTAATAGATTGCTATATTCACATAACACATTTCAACAATAAATTCGGCTCACTAAGAAATACTAATTGATATTTTTCCTAGTGTAGAGTTGAACTGTAACTATGAGTAAGAATTTTCGCTGTCATTAATGTCAAAAATATCAAACTGACAATATTGTAAAACTATCGATAATACAATATTTAAGTTGTCTTGTCGGGCCCTTCTTGGCCCCCATTTTCCCGTTTTTTATCCACTTCATCCCCACTTGCTTGACATTTCGATTGCATTCCATTCTGGCGGGACTATAAAACTTTTCAATGCAACTGCTTCCTTGGTAAAACTTTTATCGAACGCAAATTTCTCACTGTCATTTGTTTGGTTCGGGTTCGGGTTCCTCTTTTTACTAAAAAAAATAAGTAACAAAATAAATTAAATAAAATACAGCACACAAGTCGCTCGTCACGATTTTCGCGCGCATCTTCATCATCATCTTCCGCTCTTTCAGGTTTTCCAGTTCCAGTTTTCATTTTGTATCTCCTTCCCTTTTGGTTAACAATTTTCCTTGTATTATTTGGCTGTCGATTTCAGCGGCAGTAAACCCAAAAATAAGGATATGCCATTCCCTTGTCAGAGGATTTTATATAGATATACTCACATACAAGAAAAAAAACAAGAAACGTGAAATACAGAACTTAACGAAGGACTGCAACATCTGAAAAATGCCGGGAAAATATATGGATAAGTATTAAATGCATCGCGTACCGTCAACTTTCAATAATTGAGCACTTTAATTATTCCATTAATTAATGAAGTTAATATGTGGAAAATGGAAAACTTCAGTCAGGCATTTTTTATAAGCCCGATAATCCGTACAAAATGTATCAAATTAGCAAGCATTCTGGAGTCTTACAATTTAAATATTGCAACTTTTTTGATATGATATAATCATATCAATGTTAATAAGAAAAAGTTTGAATTTGCATGAATACTTGTTTCGAGAAATACATATATTAATATATTTTCATTTGTATTTGCGTATAAACTAACAAACTTAGTCTAGAGTGTATCAATTACATTGCTGAAATATTTAAGTTAAATAAAGTTGAAGGGTAAGCTCAAAGATGTAGCTGCCAAAAATATATTATATTATATTTATCTTTAATAAAAAGGAATATATCTCCTGGCCTATCATCTATTATTAACCCAAGCAATGCAATGTATATAAAAACCTGCGACTCTTAAAATGTTGTAGCCTAGATCAAGCCGACTTTTCGTCTTGCCAAAAGGTCACCACCCCCCGATTACCTTCGAAGCATTAAACTGGCAAATGCAAACACCGAAAAACGCTTTTCATTTTACGAGGCCACAGCTTCCAAGAGCTCCTCCGCCTTTTTCCCCCCTTTCTTGTTGGGTTTCCACTGGGAAGCCTTTTCCTGTTTTTGCCGGCCATAATAGTAAAAGCAAATTGCGGCAATTGCATTCATCATTAGGCGCCACTTTTGGGTGGGTGCACGGGCATAGACAAAAGGTGGTGGTGTTAACCCAAAACTCTCCCTCATAAATGATGTTTTTATGGACGAGACGAGCTCACATTCCTGCAATTTACGCCGAGAGTCGAGTCCGGGAGTCGAGGAGTCGAGTCGGTGATTTGTTGCAGTTATCAGCATTTTTCATTTCCAAAAGCCCTCGCGGTCTGTTAACAGAGACACATCATCAACAAGGCAGCATTCGCAACGGAATGGTATCTACACTGGAAACAACAGGAATTGTTTACTTGAAAAAAATATTTTGTAACAATTAAGTTACATTTTAACTGGTCAACTACAATGTATTGCATGTATGTAATTATATGTACATGAAAAGTAAATGTTTAAAATTTAATTGAAAACTACTTATAATTGGGCTCATATCATGCCTTTTTTAACACTACAAAAATTTATTTTATCTATAAATATTTAATAAAAAGTGGAGATTATCCGAAACAAATACAACTTATCCAAATTTCTTGAACATTTATCCTATCCATAAATATCTAATAAAAAGAAGAAATTATCCGAAACAAATACAAATTAATCAGATTTCTTGAATACGAAATGCCTTCATCTTAAATGACCCAATGGACTTTTATATAATTCAATAAAATTGGATAAAATATATATATTTATTTAATAAATCAAAGCTCTATTTAAGGAAAATGTCCAGCAGTGTGTAAATGCAATTTGGTAAGCAAAATATTAATTAAGACTAATAAGTCTTTTTATTTATTATTCAAATTTCTTGAATATGGAACGCCTTCATTTTAAATTACCTAAAGGACTTTTATATAATTGAATAAAATTGGATAAAATATATTTTTATTTTAAAAAATCAAAGCTCTATTTAAGGAAAAGGTCTAGCAGTGTAGATGATATTTGAATAGCAAAATATTAATAAAGGCTGCTAAGTTTGAAAGTCTGTGCTTTGTAATAATACTATATTTGTGTCTGTGTATTTTACCGCCCAGCCACGCCCTCCAGAGTCACCTCCCCCATTGTGTGGGTGAGTGGGTGCCATAAGTCAGATTTATGTGTGCAAAATAGTTGCTTGGATGTATAACTCTCGGTGTCCCCATGCACTTTACCCTTCTCCAAGGCGGTGGGTGTTGTGCGTTGGGGGTGTGTGTTGGGGGTGTGCCAGAGCCCAGTTTGACTTGTGCGCCTCTGCTGCGGCTGCGGCTGCTGCTGCTGATGTGTAATATGATTTGTGGGCTTTGTTTAAAAGTTTTACTCCAAGGCGATGTTTGTTATTGTTGGCCAGAGGTTGACATTCTTTCATACGACAAAGGAAAAATGGCTAACTAAGCTTCAAGAGCCGTCAAGTACTTTGTATTTAAGGGGAGTGGGCCAGAAAGGAGTGAGGTAACATATTTGATTTCACAGATAAAGCTGTCTTTTTCAGTGAAAAAGTAGATGTGTGTGAAATATTATTCGAGAATAGCATTTGCGGGCTGATAAATATAGGAATGTTAAGGGTAATGTGATTCTGGCAGAGATTTGATCTTGGAATAAAATTTAAAAATGCTACATGTGCTTTTAAGACAAGAAATTATACAAATAAATAAAATGAATTTTAAAGAATTTGTAAGTTTCCTAAAGATGGCATGTTAATTTCTAATAATTGCTAGAAACTGCAATTCAAGGCACATATTTATATGATAATTAAGACTTTGTAACAATTTTAAATATATTACTCTCAGTAATTTTTTTTCAGTTCTAATTTGAATAAAGAATTGGTAAGTTTCTTAAAGATGGCAATTTAATTTCTAATTCTTGCTAGTTCAAGACTTAGATTTATGATTATAATATAAAAAAATCAAACAAATAATTAACGCTTTGTAACAATTTGAAAAATATTACTCTTAGTAATTTCTTTTCAGTTCTAATCCAAATAAAGACCTCATGCGTCTTCCTTGTAATCTGCAAATTCCAAAACAAAAAGGCAAAGAGTAACCTGCAGTCATTTAACCTCAAACGATTTGTTAAAACATTAAACAAAATTACTGAAATTACATCAAAGAAGAGCCTATCGCATAAGATCTCCCAAATTATAGTGAGACCGAAAGGCGAGAGGAAAACATGGAGATGGAAGCCATTAAATTAAAGATATTTCGCGCCGACGCCGCGAAGAATGAGATGATTGCAAAAGCGTCGAAAATATTTCACAATAAGTGCATAAATCACAATTTGTTGTTGCTGTATTACGGATATCAGATAAGAGATGCACTTACCGCCAAGGGAAATAATCCAATCGGAATTACGGGCTCTTCACGAGAGGAGCGGATGAGTAAAAAATAGAAACACTTTCCGATTTTTATTTATCTCTGTATTTCGGCGTGTGGCTTCTTGAGCTATTCAAATGCATTTCACTTGCGAGCGCTCAAAATAAACACTTCATTATTAGAAACACATGCAACGCATTTTTAGCAGGGGGCAAAAAAACACCAAAGGGTTATTATTTTTGTTGATTTTTCGTTGTTGTTGCTACTGCTGCTACTGCGGGCTCGCCTTGAGGGCGATTATTTAAAAATATACAATATTTTTCCTCCTCTATTTTTTCACATCACTGCACTTTAGCATTCTGCTGTTGTTTTTCCCGTTATTTCGATTTTTGCACACGCAACGGAAATGCTATGAAAAAGATGCAAATATACCGTTGCAGCTTGCTGGGGGAATACTCGAGGAACGGGATTCCGAAATGAAAAGGAAAACGCACTGAGCTCCAAAAATAACTTTAAAGGGAGCCAAATCGGGGGAAGTTTAATGTAAGCAACAACCCAAAGTCGCACCGAAAACAAAAATGGTTTACGTTATGAAATATATTGTAATAATGAAGAATTATTTAAAAATAAATTTGAAAGAAAAAATATATTTATAATGCAGAATGTAGTTTTTTTAAACTATAATAGATAATAACGAAAGGAAATAATTAACACCAAATATGTCAAAATCAATTCAAATAAACTATTTTAGTTTAAAATAATGCAATTAAAATTAAATCTTTATTATTCAATTCATATTGTATTGTTTTTCTTAATACTTGACTTTTACTAAAGTTTTCTCGGTACCGTTCCTCCCATATTCCGTACATTTTTCGCTTTACACCTTCATCAACTCACTTTCTTCTTCTTTTTTTATACGGTATGCACTTTTTTAAGCACTCTTTCGCCCAAATGAAAATGGTTTTTCCTCCGCGTTATCCGCTTTTTCGAAGCTCCACGTTCGCGCTTTTAAATCCAACTGAATGGACGTTGGAAATAAACCGGCGATCATCGGCGGTGCGATGCTGGTTGTACAGCCATGGACAGAAAATTAGCACAATACAAGTAATACAAATATATGCTGCACAAGAAATAAATATATATAAGAAAAAGTATGTTCATTTGGTAGGACATACCAAACATGGGACATCTAATTAAAAATAAAATCCCTGGTTATACATAATTTAAATATTCACCATAATAACTCAAAAATTAAGAATTTGCTGTTCTTAATTTAAGAACTCTTAAACTTTGTAATTTTTTGTGCTACAATTCTTCCCATGGCTGTATGTGTACGTTGATATAGCCTTCTGCCGCAAGAGAGAGCGAATGGTAGAGAGAGCGAGTGAATTTTTGTTGTTATTCTTGTTTACCGCTGCACGTGCTACAAACTGTACGAGGATCGTAAACCAAAAAGTGAGCGAGAGAGACATGAATGATTTTCTGAGAGAGAGAGTTCATTTCTGGTGAATGAAAAAAGCCGGCCAATGAACATTCGACGAATTTTGTTTATGTTTGGAATGAACAACCGGCTTTTAGGAGGGATAAGTTATTCACTGATAAAGTGATAAGTGGGAAGTGATAAAAAAGGTTACGCCGCAAGGACCATGCGAAATAATTAAGTTTTACTAATAATAAAAAATTCTTTTAAGTAAATTTGTTAAATTTGTAATATGCGCAATATTAGAAAAAATATTTGTAATGATTTTTAATTAACTGGCGAATATTGATGACCTGTGTTCACCGCTGTCTTCCCATAAATCAAACTGATATTTGCCCAGAAGATGAATCTCACGCTGAACTGCGGAGCCCGGACTTGATGCCGTTATTCTTATCGTGGCAACCTTGAAACGTTTGCGGGAATATGCGGTCAGCTGGTGATCATTAGCCGCCACATGATGAGGCGAAAATGGCGCCATTAAAAAACGCTTGGGTAAAAAGTTGTCATCCCACCAAAATGTGCAAGTGAAGATGACAAAACGAGAGAGGGATAATGTGTGAAAAGAGACGGCAAGATCGGCCAGTGCACTAAAATGCGCTAATGGGGAAAGATGAAAGAAGGAAAAAATAGTGACCCACAGACAACGAATGTCACGGATCGGGGAACCAGTTCCCAAGTTGAAAATGTGTGACAATTATGAAAGGCGATCGACGGCGCGATATTGATGGCGGGGAATAACAAAAGCGGGATATATGGCCATATATAGAGCCAAAGAGACAAAGCCACCGCCAGCATAAAGCTCTTAGATAATCATCTCTTTGAAAGCGCTGACAAAACAAGCGCAAAAATGTAGAAAATGGTAAAAATAAAAGGCCGCCGAGGGGGAAATGAAAACAAATAAATAAGAATTCTTTTCAAGCGTAACGGAAGTCGTTGAGAGCTAAATGGTCAGCGGGCCAGTGAGCAATGATTAAGAACGGACTAACAAGCTGCCACCGGATGCTTAAGCCGGCTAAATTGTGGGGCTTATAACTGAAATTCGGGGAGCACTTCCATCCAAACACAATATGGGATTTCCAACTAAGCCCCCAAATGGATTCAATGTCTATTTTTGGGAGCTATTCATGTCTTTTTTTGGAGTGTAAAGATGTTATTAACCTGGTAAAAGGAGCTTAAGGTGGGCATCTTCATCGATTTAAATAACTTATATAATTTTAAGACCTTATAACGTGAGTTCATGTCAGTTCTAGAGTAATCTTGAGTGGAAAGGTTATTCTTTATAAAGAAAAGGCTGAATATTAATTTTAGTATAAATTATAAAATATATATATTCGCCTTTATGTGGTATTTGTTATATTAAGAGATGGGCTTCTAACTGAAATTGAAATTCAATAAGATCATCGTTTATTTTAGTGTAAAACACACCTAAAGTAATAAATATCGGCAGCATATTTAATCAAATATTTAAAAATTCACAGTCCCGTTCTGGTTTAGTTTCTCATCTCGACTAATTTTCTATTAATATTAAACATATACGAAGTCCGCGCCTCTATCCAAATAATTAGACATATTTATGTGTTCATAAATATTTCAGATATGATTCCCAGTTTCTCAAATTCTTTGGCTCCGTTCAGATATATGGATTTCTTTCAATCCAGTTTGGCTTTGGCCGAAATCAGGGCTGCGGCAGCTTTTAATTAAAATGCGATAAAAGTGAGAAAATTCGTTGCGGTTTGTCTAAATGGGCAGCCAACGAAAAAAAGGCAATCAAAAGTCTCAAGAAAGAGACCTTTATTCGGAATAACTATGTGTGTGGATAGGAAAATCAACGATTTCTTATCCCGCTTTCGGTGCGCACTTATTTATGTAAATCTTGTCGTCGTCGTCATCGAAAAATCACCGTCCCAGTGGGCAAACAACTAAAATGCATTTGTGGAGCAAACGTAGTCGTAGTCCGCCCAGAAAGAAAAATAAAAGAAAATCGAATCGAAGCCAATCCAATTCGGATCCCAGCCAGGCCAATTCAATCCAAGCCGATTCCGATTCCGATTCCGATGGCCACTCGAGACGGTGAGGCGAAGGCGAAGCCTATTGAATAATTTTCGATTCGATTTTCGTTACAAATACTATTTGAATATACTCTTCCCCAGCTGCCCCGGCCTCCTTCTCCTAGTTCCATTCATGGCTTAATCACTTGGTTACTTGATTTTCCACTTTATGACGGATTATGTTCAAATGTTTGCCAAAGTCTCAAAAAGGAAGCGAAAAGGTATTGAGTTACTGTGAACATTTAAGCGGAATGTGGCTGTGAAAAGGTTAGCTTAAAATATTTGTGTTAGTGCAGAACCATTAATCATTGGGGGATTTGTTTATTGTCCGCTTTGGAGCTTTGTTTGGGAATTTATTATTAAAAGTTGGCATATATTTTAAACTGGAAAGTACATTATATATTACACTATATAAAAAAACAGCCAGTTCTCCTTAATTTCGATCAATTCAAGCTTTAATCTGCCCTTCAATTCTTCTGCTTACTCTGCCCCTTTTTACCGCAGTGGAATGTAATTAATTTTTTAAGCATTGCACGTTTTTTATTGAAATAATCAAAATATATTGAGTTTTTAAACGGGGATGAGCTTATGGCCCCGTTTAAGGACCAGGTCCAAAACAAGCCAAGAACGCGAGAAGATGAAGCTGAAAAACTCATAAAACCGCCAAGCGCAGCACGTGATAAACGCACTTAACAGGTAACACCCATTTAGGCGAATGATGAATTAACACTCGAAAGAAAAGAAAGAGAAAGACAGAGATAAAGGTGGAAAAAATGTGAAAAATTCAGGTGGGGATGCTAAAAGTTTTTGGACGAGCAAAGGAGAATTTAGAGCACCTGGAGCAGGAACAACAGCCATAAACACTAAAGATACAAATTGAAATCATAAGAAAAGTTGTATGAAAATGTATAAGTTTTCCAAAATTATTATAAATTTTATTATTATAAAATTGTACAGTGAATGTTACAGTGTTTAATTATCTAAAAAAAAAGAAGAAAACAATACCCTATATTTATATATACCCCTTAATAAAGACAAGCTTTCCAAAGTTAATTGATATGACCATTTATCAATGATATAGGACTACCAATGATAGGATTATCAATGATATAGGCACGAACTAAGAACTGTTTAAAATTATATGTTTAAATTTTATGAAATGTTTTCTGAAGAGTAAAAATCAATGAACAAATCTTTCTCATTTAAAAGTCACAGGCAACAAAATCAGGTGGCAAGAAAAGAAGCTGGCAACAAGCACAACCGGCAGCAACCAACACGAGATGCCGCAGCAACAATGCCACGCTTTTCGAAGTGCTCCCAGGCCGCTGCTGCCATCGGTTTTGGCCACAGACCCACACTGACCCTTCCTCCGAGCCACAACCGAACCGAAAAGTGTATGAGAGCCGTTTAGAATCGCGGCTGGTGGGGAGAATCGAAAGGCAACTGGAGGCGGCGGAGGAGTGGCTGTCGGGGGACAGTTAATAAACTTCTGGCAAGGCCAGGGCCCAAAACTTGGTCTAAAAGCGAGACGAGAAAGTTGAGAAGCGCACAGAAATTAGTTGGAAAGACGCGCGTAAAGGTGTGTTCCGGACAGTTCCGCTTCAAGCCGAGAAACCAGGGGGATCCAATGTGGTTCGGTCTCGGGGATTCTCGTCAGCCAGTCACTCAGTTTAGCCCACTTCAGCTTTGACACTGAGAGAAATTATAGACAAATTTAAAAGAATAATATTTAAGGAGATAAGTAGGACAATGAAAAGTATTTTCTTTAATTTTGTAAGAACATTTATCTCCGAAAATTCTTGTTGCTTTGAATTATTATTAATACTCTTCTGCTCTTCTAACTTACATATTTCGGAACATAGGCTTGAATTTTCCTATAGAGAATATATACCATAAATAACATAATTTTTAAAGAAAGGATTATTATTTTTCTCTGCATCCTCTCAGTTCGTTATTCATTAAAACTGACGCATCCGCTTCCAAACAAAAAACTTTTTGACAAAGCAGCCAAAAAAATAACTGAAATGCTTTTGCCTGCATTTTGGCCAGGAGTCCGATAAAAGTGTCAGTTCCAAAAGTTTGGCCAACGCTGGAGCATCTGGCCAACAAATACAACAATTAAAAGGGGTATTTAAGAGAGGGGTACTTTAGGGGGGGCCCAGTGTGCCGAGCTTTCTTTTGAGCGGGCCAAATGACTGGCATGCGGACAGAGGTCAGCCTGCTAAAGTTTATGGGCTAAAAGTTTTGAAAACTAGGTGAAAATATTAGCAAGTATCCGTTTTAGTTTATATATCAAGTTTAGCGAAAATTTGAGCAGAGAGAGCTTTTATTAAAATGAATGTTTTTGGTTTGAAAATAATTAGAAATGGGTAGCAACAAAGAGGAAAGTAAGTAGGTAACAAATATTATGAGTAATAAATTAATAGGTAATTAACAGTAACATATATCTATAAATCTGATATGACTTTTAATTTTGTATTATAATAGACTTGCCATTTTATAAAATTCAAATGTTTTGACGATACTTTTTCATTTCTATCCATTTGTTACTCATTAAGTTAAAAGCCTTATAACGTTCAAAATGTGTTTGCTTCAATGTAAAATATATTTAATATTAATATTTAAAAGGTGTCAGATTTAATAAAATCTCTTTATTTCCTAAAATTTCTCACAAACCCCTTTTGGAAAAATATAAAAATGTGCATCCACTTAAAAAGTTTTAAAGAACCCACAATATTAAAAACAAGAGCAAACAGCAGCCTTCTCATTTGGCAAAGGTCAACGACAAGCTTCTATAAAGGAATAAAAAACGCGAAACTCAGACACTTTAAGCCAGAACAAAAAAGAACAGAACTCTGGCAGAACTAGTCCTACCAACCGCAACAACACTCAAAAACGCTAAAAACTTATTAACATTAACTGTATTTTTTGCCAAATGCTTGTTAGGGCTGTCTATATTAATAATTAACAAATTGTGCGCTGATTAAAAACATCATTAATTAAATATGTATCGGGGCATATGCCAGCTTCCAGCCACTTCTCCCTCTATCCCCGCCCATTTTGTGTTTCCCCTCGCTGTTTGACACGAAATTAACGCGTTTTTCATTTGTCATTAAAAATGAATTTCAACACTCGACAGTTTCTAGGTTTGGGTTAAGAAGAGTTAATTCGATTTGTTTGGGAACTCGTTATGAAGTTGTGTTCGTTGGACTTATTGGTGGAAATTGAAACTATTAATATATTATTTAATATAATAATAAATAATAAATATATTATAGCTTTGACGATAGTTATAAAAATGGTTATCAGTAATTAAATAATTTAATTTCTTTTATTACAGATTTTTAGAATCACGGAGTGTTTCATAATTTTTTACAAAAAGCGTGGTAATTTCTGACATTCTATAAGTATAAGAAGGATTTATATAGACATGTCCCTCCACCTGTTTCTAAGCGTAATTATAGACAGTTAAGTTTATATTTATAGTAATATAATTAAATTATATAAATATATAAATTATCCACCATAGAGTATTTAAAACTCGTTTAGTCCGTATTGAACTACCAATAATCCCTATTTTTTCTCCACTTTTGTGCCTGTCAACGCTGGGCGACAATTTAGTAATTTAAATTGATTTATTTAACTAGAAATAAATAAACCTCGCCAGCCACATTTCGCTGTCAGACTCTTTCTGCCTTTTTTCATTCTCCAGTCGGCAGAAACTCTCTGGGCCACGCTAATTAAATTTAATTTGCCATTGATTAAACGTATTTATTTCGATGTTTTCGGGTTTTCAGGTAGTTTTGACAGGCATCTCTTTCCGTCTCCTACCTGACACGTTGGATTATTAATTGTATGATTGATAGTTCTGCGCGACGTGTGGTCCAGGCCCCGCTCCCCTCGGCATTCCGCCCCGCGCTCTTTCGCATTAGCAGCAAGTGGCTTGGAGAGCAGCAGCCCCGCGGGGAGCTAACTACTCGATGAGGAGCTTTTTTATTTCCATGTGCCGGCCAGCCGATTTGGGCGTGAGAATCGCTGTTTTCTGGCCCTGTACTTGGCCTGTTTCTCGCTTCTTTAACAATTGTTTTCTTCAATGAAGTGGCTTGATTAGCGTCGGCTGCCGACGCCTCAATATTAATGTAATTTGTCGGTCTGGACAGATCTTAGAAATGGTTATAGAAAACTTTATTTTGTGACTGGCAGTAATCCTTTGTAAGGCATACTTTTTACTTTCACAATGTGGTAGATTTATATTTAAAAGGTACATTTAGTAATACTTAAGAATATTGATATATTGGGGTCCATAAATCGGCATTTTTATATCCTAATTATTGGACAAATCAATATAAAAAATAACCATAACTTGGCCAAAACAATCTTAATTTGAAATCGGAAAGCATTTCTTTGTTAGATTTTATTTGGTTAATTAATCTGCATACCGACTTATTAAAATAAAAAAAAATAAAATTTTGCACAGTTTTTGAAAATTTTAATGATGTACCTTACATTTTTTTGAAAATCGACCAAAAAATTTTTTATTTTAATATTTCTATATTTTATTATTAAATAATTAAGATTTTAACGGCGATTCGGAATATGAACGGCATTTGGCTGTCATTCAATTTTTGGCCAAATTATGCTCTCCAGAAGACCGGATATTTGGGTCCTTAAATCACCAGTTTTATATCCTAATTTTCGGACAAATCAAAATGAAAAATAACCATAACTTGGTCAAAACAGCCTTAATTTCAATTCGGAAAGCTTTTCTGTAGTAGTTTTTAGTTGGTTAATTAATCTGCATATTGAGTTTGGAAATTAAAAAAAATAAATTTTTTATTAATTTTTGAAAATTTTAATGATGTAACCCCTTAAATTTTTTTGAAAAACGGCGATTCGGAATATGAACGGCATTTGGCTGTCATTCCATTTTTGGCCAAAATATGCTCTCCAGAAGACCGCAAGTATGCGGATTTTTGGGTCCTTAAATCGGCATTTTTATATCCTAATTTTCGGACAAATTAAAATGAAACCATAACCATAAGTGGTACAATGTTTGTTTTTTTCCCATAAATTAATCTTACATTTTGGTTGGAAAACGTATATATTAGTACTCGATACAGTACACTCAAATTAGAAATATTTTTATGTATTTCTAAATTAGAAATATTCATACATATTTCGAAATAAGAAATATTTATATACATTTTTTAAAATTCGAAATATTTCTCTGTATTTCGAAATTCGATTTATATTCAATTATATTTTTTTATAATTATTTATAAATTTTTATTGTATATATGGTGGGACATGGACATGATTTTTTTAATATTTTTATTTTCTAATATCAAGGACTATTTTGACATTCTCTGTATTCTACAGGAGTTATATCAATTTTTACATAGCATTCTACAAGTATCCATGAATTGTGTACACACTGTTTGAGAGTACAGTTTATTTCCGTACAGTTGGCGCCAAGAGCTTGAGTTCATTTTGAAGTCGAGGTCCAGATGGCGCTGTTGTCTGCTTTCAGAAGGTCGCTGCTATAGAAAACCCCAAATAATATTTGGCGGCCGTTGGAGGTTTTTGCTTTTTGAAAAATGAAGAAGCCAGAAAGAATTTATTGAAAATAACAGACTGTTGCATTAAAAAGTAAATTAATTATATATGATATATTGCAAAACAAATTTGTCTTAGTACTGTATATTGTATAAATTGCATATTTATTCTTATAAACATATTTCAGGAGTTAAGCTAGTTTACATTATTTGCCTAATTCTGATACTTCTTGCTGTGTGCTAAAGTTCATAAAATTATAATATAAAATATTGCTCATCATCCTATGAATTTGATTATTTTAATCAGAATAAACGCAGAGTGCTGGGAAGCTATCACATTACTTATATTCCTTAGTTGTCTGCGTTTCCTGATCAGTTTTCATTACGAGTTCTTCCAGGAAGTCCCTGCCTTTTCCCAATAAGTATTTCCAAATGTAATTGAGCTTAATGCTAAATGGGCTAATTTATTGTGAGTTTCAATGAATTTTAATTCTGTTCGCAGTTCGCCTCCCATTTGGCCACGTATTCCACACAAAGGCCTTGCTCCGCCAAAAATCAATTAAAAATAATAACAACAGCCAGGCTAATGTCTGCCGGCTATTTTCGTTAAGTAATGGCCAGCGAATGGAAATGGAAAATGCCTGACCAAATGCAAATCCTAGGGAAATTCGGCAAAGGTAATTCACAATTATTTTTAGACGAGAGCGGCCAGCGAATCGCTGCGAACATAATTAAACAAATTGCATGATTTTTAATAATTTATTCGGCCCGGCGAGGAATATGCAAGTTCACGCGCCAAATCAGGCGAGCATCAGGGTAATTACCATACAATTTGGGCTCCAAACTGGGCTCCACCGAATAATGCATCTGCACTTCCGCCTCGTTGCATTTTACAAGAATATAAACATAAACACAGATTAAGAATCATTTGCAATCACAATGTTTATAATGAGCAGGGAATTTTATGGACTTTATAGACATTTTTGGTCGTTTTCTAATTAAGGAGAGGAGGGAGGCTCCTGACTGAAAACAGTTTAATTCTTTATTAAATACACAAGCATCTTTAACCCCAAATAATTATTCTTTGTTAAAAAGCTAGACTTGTAGGATTAATCATGAAGACTTTTATTTAATGACTTTTAGCTACTGTAACTGAATTATATATTCATTCCCTAGAAGCTTTATTTTGTAAGCGTTTTCAATAGCTGAAAATGTATTCAATTTAACAGATTAAACTATGGCAGACCACTTTGTCAGCCTTATTTAAGATCTATTCTCGTTGCTCAGTTACTACGTACTTTTACCTTCACTTGTGGGTCCTTTGTCTCTGTGCCTGCCGGGCAGGTAGAGTCACCTCTCCTCCCTCTTCTCACTCCATTTCCATGTTTTTCAAATGTCCAGCTCAGTGCGAACACTGGAAAAAAATTGGGGCCTGACTTCCCTAGATCATATGAAAGTTGCATGCCAAAACACATTGTTGGAAAACAATTCGTAATAATAATATATGTCTTTATGTATATGTAATAATAATACTTTTTTAAATTATTCAAAAATATTCTATTCAAAGGTGTGGTTTTAGATTCCGGTTATCAGTAAATATCATATAATTAATATATATATATATTATCAATAATTAATAATTATCAGAATCACACTTCAGGAAAATGGCTGCAAAAGTTGTGACAAAATATAGATCAGCCTAAAGACATCCAAATAATTAAAAAGCTTATTAAAAGATCCTTTACAAGGCAGCTTTCTGCACAATCGAGAAAATTATAGCAGAAAGTCGAGTTTGTTATATATTATATATTATATTTTGTATTATATATTGTATTATAATATATTATATATTATATTGTTATATTATTATAATTTCTTTTGAGTGTAGCTATTATGATATAATGTTTCTCCCCAAAGCTGAGCTAGTAATTTGTGTCTACTTCAACGGGTATTATTTGTGCATTTGTGGGCTGTAGGTGTGGGCGCCTCGGGCTGCTTATGCCGGACGCCCAAAAGGCTCCGTGTTAATGCAACTAATTAGCCCGTTGCTAGGAGCCATTCCCAGGATCTGGACTATGCACCACTGCCGGGCACCGCTGGGGGATCCAATTATTAATTGTGGCAAGTGAGAGTTGATTTAATTACTAGTTCTCGATTTTGCGATGCAAACTTGGATCCTCTTGGGCCATTGTGTGTTTTGGATATTTATTCCAAAGTCCAACAATGCGGCCTAATGCCAAATCAATGCAATGTAGAGCCCTATAATATATTATTCAATCAAGTCATTGAGTTGACTTTTCCGATTTGTACATGATTTTCAACTTACCTATATAAGCCCTCAATTTGTGCCACACAAAAAGTAAAGATAAGTGGGATAACCAGAGGAGTTGAGGGCTGGTGACCATATTTCATATCGATAGATCCCAGCACCTTCATTTATTATGCGCGGAAAAACGCTTTCCCGCCCCCAAAGTTCACAGAGGGAAGCTCAAAAGCCGGCAGCCTGAACCAAAAAATTTCAAAGGTCACTGGCTCGGAGTTTTTTTTAAGGCCTAGAAGGAATTGGCTCTCACTTTGGCCCGATTTGGCCTCGCCTCTGACAGCTTCTGGCTTGTGTAAGAGGCAATGCATGTTGGCCTGTCAAACGCTCCGTTGAACTTCGCTTCAGTTAGCAGGAGGCGCTGAAAGTGGCTTCCTCCCGGCGGCGGCGGCGGCGGCTTCCATTCGGACACCTTTGCCGGGACTTAACGGCGCGTTTACGGCCCAAATGCCGGAATGTCTGGGCCGGAAGTGGGAGCATAGAGCGGGCCCAAGGATCATTAGGCAGTGTCAACAAGCGGATTGCCGGATTGGCAGCCAGCCAGGAGTTGTTAAGAAAATATTAGCAGACACGCATGGAAATTACTCTTTATGGAATCGTATTTTTATTTGTATTTCAAGTTTTTTTTGGGGCTTTATTGATTTTTAGAAAATATGCTTAGACACTAACTACTAACAAATTGTCCATTAACTAACGTAAATGTAATTAACCGTTTTTCGTGTATGACTCATAGTTTAATACATATTACAATGCTATTATTATATTCTCGATTTCTGTACTGTACTGTTTGTGTAGTTGCTAGTAAATGCGGAAATATGAAATTGGTTTGATCAACACTCGTATTTGTTTCCGGTTCTTTTTGTAATCTTCGGTAATTAAATGTAGGTTTAATTGTAGTTAATTAGTCTATTAGTTGGTTTCCATGTTTTTGATTCGATTTCGCTGTAGTAGCCTTTAATTTAATGATAGAATTACCGAATATTTAATATGTACAAAATTATGTTACAGTTTTTTTTCCTTCCCCCATTTAGTTTTAAATTTCACCAAAGTTAGTTATGATTTTTCTCCTATTAAATTTGCTACTCTCCCCAAACTTTTGTGGCTGCGCGCGGGTTCGGTGGCAGGTTCCAGCCTCGGTTTCCAGGTTTTTCAGGTGCCACCTGCGCGGTGGAATCGGACACGTTCCCCTTTTCGGTGGCACACAAAAGTTGCACCGCTCAACATTTCCTGGGGCAATGGGGGAAATTTTCAGGATAGTTGGCTCAACTTACGTGCCACAGAGCTGGCGCCGTATTTATACAGGGTCTTTAACTAATTTATAGCAAGTTTTATAAACTCTTTTGTATTGTAGTATGCTTAATGCTTAATTTAAACACGTATATTCTTTTTATGGAATAACTCTTTATATATCAGTTGGTTCAGTTGGAAGTCATCGCGAAGGTAGAGAAAGTCTTTAGCCATCTTCTCTGGCAGTCACAGCGGGGAAAGTATGGAAAGCATATCTTAGCTTAATAGTGAATGCAAATACATCTTTGCTATATTATTTAAATAAAACCTTAAACATGTTTTAAAGCATTTTGAAGAAATACTTTCTTCAGAAATTGGTTTAGATAGATTTGGGAATTTTTAAAAGGCTTAGAAAAAAGGTAGAATGAAGATTAAGAAGAGCATCTTTCAATATCTTATGTGTGAGAGAAACATCTAAAACCTTAAGTTAGCCTTAAATTCCACTGTTAGCCACATGTACATACAATTAACCCTAACCAGACACACGAATACACATAACACCTGCCCCGGGTGGGGAGAGACCTCCTCTTGCCCCCGTCTGAGTGCTTACAGCTGAAACATCATTTTAACTACAACTTAACTATTTATTTTTATAATACAACTTTGTCGACATCGGGCTGGGACATTAACCCACTGACACCCGCACAGACGCTGCCACCGCCAGGTCCTGCCCCGCTGCCGGTTGCAACCACTGCCAGGACACTGCCGCCGCTGCTGCCCTGGGACGAGGATGCTCCATCTGGCCCCCCGCCTCCCGTTGGCGACAATGATGAGGCTCCGGGTCCTCCGCCTCCGTCCGAGGGAAGCTGCTTGGCTTTCGCCTTATCGTGCACGTACATGGCGGCCAGGGCATTGAAACGTGGACCCCAGTTCTGCAGATAGTTAAAGTCTTGATTCTCATCATCAGTGCCTGGAATTGGTCAAGAGGGAGCACACAGATAGTTAGAGTATTTCTCGGAAAGTGCCAACAAAGCATGTAGTTGTGGAAAAAAGATGTCCTAAATTATATGATACAATGCAATTGAACTTAGAAAATATATATAAAACTATTTATGAATTTATATACAAATATAAATAAATAAATAAAAATTTAACAATTGAAAATCATACAATACTTTGGCCATTATTAACTCTATTAAATATTATATAAAAAATTATATTTAAATATATTTTACTAAATATATCTGTATTGATTATTCTTTATAAAATATACAATAAAAGCAAAAGTGTATTTATCTCTTTAAACAATTGTAGGAAATGAGGTCAACATTGGAAAATTATTGATAAGCATAATAAATAATATGTTAATGTTAATAAAATATTAATTTACTATTAAGAAATTATATAAAAAATTGTATTGAAATATATTTTATTCAATAATTCTTTATTAAATATTCTGTATTACATATTTAATAAAAGTAAGAGTGTATTTATCTCTTGAAACATTTTCAGGAAATGAGGTCAACAACAGAAAACTATTGAGAAACTTGATAAATAACCTAAAATACTTAAAAGCTGCAAATCATACAATACTTTGGTCATTGTTAATTCTATTAAATATTATATAGAAAATTGTATTAAAATATATTTAATTTAATAAATCTTTATTGAATATTCTTTTTTTAATATTCAATCAAAGTAAGAGTATATTTATATCTTGAAACAATTGTAGAAGATGAACTCAACAACGGAAAACTTTTGATAAGCTTGATAAATAATATGTTAATGTTAATAATATACTAATTTACTATTAAGAAATTATATAAAAATTTGTATTTAAATATGTTTTATTGAATAAATCTTTATTGAATATTCTTTATTATATATTCAATAAAAGTAAGAGTATATTCTGTCGAAACAATTGTAGGAAATGAAGTCAACAAAGGAACTTTTGAAAAGCTTGATAAATAATATGTTAATGTTAATAAAATATTCATTTACTGATAAGAAATTATATACAAAATTAAATTAAATATATTTTATTGATAAAATCCTTATTAAATATTATTTATTAAATATACAATAGAAGCAAGAGTATATTTATCTCTTGAAACAATTGTACGAAATAAATTCAACAAAGAAAAACTTTTGATAAGCTTGATAATAATATGTTACTGTTAATAAAATTTTAATTTACTATTAAGAAATTATATTAAAAATTGTATTTAAATATATTTTAATCAACAAATCTTTAATGAATATTCTTTATTAAATATTCAATAAAAGTAAGAGTATATTTATCTATTGAAACAATTGTAGAAGATGAATGATGAATGATCTTGTTAAATAATGTAAAATATTTAACATTTGAAAATCAAACAATACGTTGGCCATTAAAAATTCCATTTAATATTATATATTAAGATTAATAAATATATTTTATTGACTACCTGAGGCCAGTGAGCTCAGCGACTCGGCGATGCTGCCACTTCCCTCGAAGGTGAAGTTGCGCAGGTCGTCGAAGGGCGGAGCATTGGGGTCCTTGTCGATGCGCTGCTTGCGCTCCTCCATCAGATAGGCCACGTTGAGCTCCTGGCCAGGTGGCAGCAGCGTCATCACGGGATCTAAGTGCAAACATTCGCCCAATTACTTGGCCAGTTCCGAGTTCCGAGCACTACGAGCACTCCGAGCTGTTTACTCACAGATTATGGGCATCTTGCAGGCGGCGATGTCCGGCGGTCCTCCCTGGGCGCTGATTGGTATTTGCAGTGGCGTGATGTCAAAGGCCGTCATGTCGTC